>JACEGR010004217.1:0-90650 GCA_014170235.1 Listronotus bonariensis
TTTCAAATACGTGGAAAGAAGGTTTTGTGTAATTTTATAAAAAGAATGAAAGGTGAAAACAATAAATAGAGGTTAGAGGACCTTCTTATTTTTTTTGCTCTTTAAAAAATGTAAACCTTCTTTAAAAATTTTTGTTTTTGCCACCTCATACACTTCTCTTCGGCCCATGACCCCCCTCAGAAAGTCGATATGACCGCCCCTGGCTAGAAATTTAGATAAAATATACATTGTAAATTATCGAGGTGTTGTATACTGGGGTCAACCGGAATTTTTAAAAACTGCGAAAGATACTTTTTGGTGTGTGGTGCTATTAGGAAGTTAAAGAAGATTAAATGTTTTTACATAATCATATTTATGATTTTTAAAAAAATTATTTAAAAAGGTTTTTTTTTAATTTGTAAACAATTTGGCAATACTATAACCGGTTTATACAACCAAAAATTAAAGTGTCTTGTTTATAATTATATTAGAAACCCAGTCACACCTAATATCTAAATGTTGCATTTTACAAAATCAGAAAGAAATTTAATAAAATTTCAGAAAATATTTTAATACTACTTCTATACCGGGTGATGCATCGTCGAGCGGGACATAGGAAATCCCATGTAATTTTTAATGGGGTCAATTATTGACTCCCTAATTATTTTAGAGAAAAATTATATTGAAGTTTATTGAAGAGCATGCAAATCTACGTCCACGGTAAAAACTTTAGATTTTTCGGTTAAGCTGTTTGCTAGTTATAAACTAATATATTTTAAAAATTTGTTACGTTATTATCGCCTTATATTTATACACAACAATAAAAATACCAGTTAGCGTGACATAACGCTGTCATTTTTTTAAATCTTTGGACAATCCACAAAGGCTGAAAGCCTAAATACTAACGTACCGTGGGTGTCTTAAGCAGGGTACGAAGAAGTTTGTTAAAACGGGACTTAAAAACTTAGATTGGGGAAGATTTGGGGGGAAGGAAAGACCTCCGCTGGCAACAGGTTCCACAGTCTAGAAACTCTAGGGATAAAAGAACGAACGAAATGGGAAGTTTGGGGCCTGTCCAATTGAACTGTATAGGGATGCATATTCGCGGCACCACGAGTTTGTCTGTTGAGAACTGCAAGAGAAGGGAAATTTAATGCTTTATTATTATCAAAAAATCGTAAAGCGAAAAAATTAGCCATGAGTTATACTACTGAAGAAAAAGTATTGATGAATAAATGGTACTCTCAAGGAAATAGTTACCAAAAGGTGTCAGACATGTTCGCTGCTCAGTATCCGAATAGACCGATACCCGGAAAATCAACAGTCGATAGGACTATCAAGAAATTTGAGACCAAAGGCACAGTGATAAATAACTGCAGATGTGAAGCTGGGGAGTATCAAAGAGAAGAAAATGTAAGAGATAAAAGAGACTTGGAAATTTTATTGCACGTGGAAGAAAATAAAGGGAAGATGAGTACAAGGAAACTTCAGGATATCATAGGAAAGGATCAATTAACAGTGCTCCGGATTTTAAAAAGACATAAATACATTTCATACAAATATGAAATATATCAAGAGCTAAGGGATGGGGATGAAATACGACGGCAGAAATTTTGTTTTGACATGATGGAAAGGGCAAACATGGACAGGGAATTTTTAAGAAATATTTTTTTATTGGTGAGTGCACATTTACGTTAAACAATGATCCCAGTCATCAAAATTACCGATACTGGAGCAAAGAAAATCAACACAGATTTGTCAAAACGAGGACGCATTATCCACAGAAAGTAAATGTTTGGACGGGGATTTTCGGACAACATATTATTGGACCATTTTTTCTTAATCAAAATTTGAATGCAGAATTTTATTTGAAGAACTAATTTTACCCGCTTTAAATAATGTATCCAGGGAAAATCAGGAAATTTGGTACCAAATGGATGGCTGCCGGTACATAATACCCTGGCTGTTCGGGAATATTTACGCAATGCTTTTAATGGAAATGTTATTGGCCTACATCACACCATAAATTGGCCAGCCAGGTCTCCTGATATTTCGCCAAATGACTTCTTCCTCTGGGGCCATTTAAAAAGCATGATATACAAGGATAAACATTACTCTAATCTAGATGAGTTAAAAATGCTATTTCTGCAGAATGCAATAAAATTTCAATTCACCAGTTAGCCAATATAAGAAGACAATTTTATAAACGTCTGGGTTATTGTCTAGCAGTCAATGGAGGAATATTTGAAAATGTTCTTAAATCTTTATAATTATATATTATATAAGTTTATTTCCAACATATTAATTATTGTAATATTATTAATAATTTATTGAAGCATGTAAATATTATAAATGGCATAAGTTCTTGAAATTTGTTACTCTAGTTTAGTTTAACTTAACTTAATTCGTTTGTAGAAATACAACTTTAATCTTTTCACTGTACGATTTTTTGATAATATTAAAGCACTAAATTTTAAAATGACAACGTTATGTCACGCTAACTGGTATTTTTATTGCTGTTCATAAATAAGAGGCGATAATAATGTAACAATTTTTAAAAATATATTAGCATCTAACTAGCAAACGGGTGAACCTAAAAATCTAAATTTTTTGACCATGTACGTAGATTTGCATGTTCTTCAATAAACGTTAATAGAATTTTTCTCTAAAATAATTAGGGAAGCCAATAATTGATCCCATTAAAAATTACATGGGATTTCCTATGTCCCGCCCGGCGATGTATCACCCGGTATGTTCTCTTAAGATTTTATTAATCATACCACCGTAGAGTGCGTTGACACATGGGATTTCGGCACAAAAATCGTATTAGTCTTATTGCACTAAAATAGTTTTGTTATTGTATAAAACTTAGTAGGGTATAAATCAATTTACAAAAATATACAGGGTTGCGGTAAAAAGTTAGGAGCCTATTCATGAGCTTATTTCATAAAAAAAGTTTATATAAAAAGGTCTAAAAAAGTGTTTGAACATACATAAATTTGGTTGAAGCTCTTATTTCATACAAAATATTACACTTTATCTAGGCCACCTGGTAGGGTCCAAAAGGTATAAATAATACCACAAATTTTTGGGCCAAAATACCACGATCTAATACAATTTATCTTAAGCCATGTACAGACTTGTATACAATCGGGACAACATTGTCGGCCGACTGTATCTTGTTCAAAAAATTTTCAGCAACAAAGTTGGCCAACATTTGCAGATACAAGTGTTTCGCGTCCACACTAGTTTTAAAGCTCGTACAAACGTGCCGATGTTTTCCATATTCAATGGAAAATAGGCGTCTTGCCAAGTCTGTACGTGGTTTAAGCCACCTACAGACTTGGATACAATCGGCGAAAACATTTGTTGGCCGATTGTATCTTGAATGTTGCACATCGGTCGGCCGACTTGTTGCAAACGCCATGACAACATCCGTGGGCGTTTTCATCCAAGGAATCGGCAAGACGCCTGTTTTCCATTTAATATGGAAAACATCGGCAGGTTTTACGAGCTTTAAAACTAGTGTGGACGCGAAAAACTTGTATCTGCAAATGTTGGCCAACTTTGTTGCTGAAAAATTTTGAACTAGATACAGTCGGCCGATAATGTTGTCCCGATTGTATCCAAGTCTGTACATGGCTTTAGTTAAAAGGTTGCTGGTTTGCGAGATACAGGGTGTTCAAGTCAAAAAATAAACATCTAAATCATAACATCTTGTATCTTGGCCAATTGCCACAGATCGTTGCATTTGGGCCCAAAAAATTTGTGGTAGCATTTTGTACAGACCTATTGGACACTACCAGATGTCCTAGATAAAGCGTGAATGAATGTAATGGCAAACTTTTGTATGAAATAAAATGTTTATTCTGAAATATCTCAAAAACGGTTGCTCGTAGCCATATTTATTAAATATACCTTTTTGGGGCAAAAAATATGGGAGATTAAAAATACTTTACCAAAATTCATAATAGACTAAGGCAAAAAAAAGTTACGGCATTTTAAACCTAAGCAATGGGCTGCAGCCTTTACATTTTACGACAAAAACATTGGCATATTTCGATTCCCAACTTTATTTCTCAATACTGAATTTTGTAAGAAATTGTTTTATAATAAGTAATATATTTAAAAATAACTTAAATAAAATAATAACTTTGACACCCTGAATCTTGTAAAAAGTAACTTTTTGACTAAGGTAATTTGGGTTAGATCCTCGTATTTTGGTCCAAGGAATTTGTGGTAGCATTTTTTACCGATCTTTTAGAGACACCCTGTATAATTATTAAGGTAAGATTAACTGTAACTATAACTCGGCGGTTTTTAATAGTTTTTATAAGCAAAACCGCTGGACGGCAGCACCTACCGATAAAATAGTTAAAACCGACGGTAATAACAAATTACTTAACATTTTTAACGGTTTTCATATACATAAAAGATAATACCGCCGGACGGCGTTTTTCTTCTTATAATTGAACAAACCCGCCGGCGGTCGTTTAGCCAGTGCCATTTTTTTTGGACAAACCACGAAGGCTAAAAGCCTAAATACTAACGTACCGTGGGTGTCTTAAGCGAGGTAAGAGGGAGTTTGTTGACACGGGACTTAAACACTTGAAGATTTGGGGGAAGGAAAGACTTCCGCGGGCAGCAGGGTCCACAATCTAAAAACTCTAGGGATAAAAGAACGAACAAAATGGGAAGTTCGGGGCCTGTCCAGTTGGACCACATAGGGATGCATACGCGCGGAACCACGAGTCTCTCTGTTGGGAACCGTGAGTGGAGGAACTATACTGGACAATTCTTCAGAGCAGAAGCCATGGAAGTATCTATAAAAAGCGATAAATTGCCCACAGCCCGACAATGGGCAAGAAAGGGAAGCCTTTCTGTAAGTGAAGGATCATTAATGAGCCATTTTTATAAGGCAAGTCTTATTTAAACAAACAACTTTTTTTATTTTTCTTCACAAAATTAATTAATAATAATGGGCTTTTTGCAAAGAGCGCCTCGATTGC
Organism: Listronotus bonariensis; assembly: GCA_014170235.1. NCBI lineage: Eukaryota > Metazoa > Arthropoda > Insecta > Coleoptera > Curculionidae > Listronotus > Listronotus bonariensis. Next base: position 4,989 of record JACEGR010004217.1, read on the forward strand.
TTAATAATTATTTGTAAGTGTTACATACATGGTGGAAGATCTAAAAAATATGTTTAAGTTTTACTGTTGGTATTTTACTTTATAACTCGTTAAGATTTTTTTAAATTTTATCTTGTAACTTGCTAACTGATTTTTGGTCGTTTTATAGTTTGTCGCGACGTACCACCAATTGATTTTAAGATGAATAACCAGAAACGCGAAAAATTTCAACAAAAATTGGTTCAATTTAATCATTTTTAAACTGGTGCAATTTTCTCCAGTGTATTTGGGATACATCCAAACTTGTCTACATATTTTGGGAAAAAATACTAATCAAATATAATATTTAAAATTATTAAATTTTCTTTTAAATTTTGCTTCCTCTTGCTTATTATGTTAGTTTTAATGCGTAATGTGAAAAATTGGCAATTTCATTTTTTTACCCTAATGCTCTAACTTCAATTTTTAACATAAAATTTAATTCTCTACAACGTTTACTTATAGTACAATTTTTATTAATAAAAGTAGTTACCTCCTTAGAATTTTTTTATATTTTTGTTATAACTCGCCCTGTATAAGACCAACTGGAGTCGAATTTTGTATGTAGGTATTAGTTTTGGACCATGCGACCAGTTTTTCCAAAATTTCGTTTTAAAATTAAAAAATTTTTGGTTCATTTGTCCTCTTGTAACACCTACCCTGGGATACACTGTACACAGCTTGTCTACGTAAGTTCGCACCATATGAAAAACCTTTTTTATTTTTAATTTTAGAGAAAAAGTTATTCCTTATAAAAAGTTCTGCATGGTCTAAAACCTAAAATGCAATCATCAGATATTAATTTTGGCAGTGATATACAACGTATACATGTAAAAAATTATGAATTTTGCTCAATGAAAAGTACCTATATTTTTTAAATTATTAAAAATAAAAAAAAAGAAGTTTAGGATTAAAAATAGCGTTAAAATATGCAAATAAATTTATTTAAAATAAAAAAAAAAACTTTTTTTTAAACACTTTTTTGAGATAAGGAGTTTTGTAAATGGACCAAAATCATGACATTTTGAGGTTTTTGGTCCCAAACAGCAAAAACTTACCGATGAGCAATCCACCACATAAGTAAAGCACGGGTCTCGTGATGCTTTATGTCCGCTCCACAGCTTAACCATTATTTGGTAGTATAGCTCAGCTCTGCAGCAAGGTCAAGAAATAGTGTAAACGACTGCTTTACTTATATGGTGGATTGCTCATCGAAAAGTTTTTGCTGTTTGGGGATCGCTTAATTCGAATCCGTTGTTAAATTAACTTCCACGAATTCTAATTCAGCGAAACCAAAAAATAAAGATGGCACGTCTTTTGTCTATTTTCGATAAATTTTGATGATTTGACCTTGAAATGACCGTGACCATGACCTGATGGGGTCAAATTAATCCCGAATTCGGATTCAGCGATTCAAACTCAAACTCAAACTCAAACATGGCTTTATTGTCATAAAATAAGATTTTATTGACAAAGTAGTTACAAATTAAATACTTAACCTAATATATACACTAAGGATAACAAAAAATAAATAAATAAATAAATAAAATCGGTTCAGATAAACAGTAATTTAAAACGTTGAGTCATAAAATTCAGTTAAACTATAAAAGGCTTTCTCGATTAAAAGATTTTTAACTTTTTTTTAAATTTTTTTACCCTCATAAATAAATAAATTATTGATTTCTTTACGAGGGTAGACGATGGAATAGGGAGATACAGCATGTAAGTACGTCGAGAGGAGTATACAGAAGAATCGCTGTGAATTTCCGCCGCAAACTTACGAAAAATTAGAGAAACGGTTTTAAGAATAAAGAGACAAGGGAGGGTTAAAATCGTCTGTGCACTGAACAAGGGTCTACAAGACTCTCTACAGTTTACTCCACACAAGATACGCACAGCACGTTTTTGTAAAATAAACACCGATTGAAACAGTCAATGCGAGCAACAACCCCAAAAACATACACCATAACGCAGGTGGGACTCGATAAGGGCAAAATAAGATTCCAAAAGTATTCCAAAAGCAAAAATATACTGCGATTGTAGTCTATTTTCGATGACTTTTGTTTAATTGGCTTTGACCATGACTTGATGAGGTCAAACCGACCCCAGTTTCGGATTCAACAACCCCAAAGTAAAAATATAAAGATACCATGGTCTAGTCTTTCAAGCCACCAACTTTTTTGTCGGGCACTGCTATTTTAATAATTGCTATATTTTAAAAATAACAACTATAAGCTTGTGTAAAAAGTTATAGTTTTTATTAAGTAAAATAGGTATGGAATGAATCAGCATAGAAAATTTAAAACATAATTAAAAATAATAAATAAAAATAAATTAAATATTTATAAGCGTGTCTTTCTGGGGTTTAAATTAAAATATAGGTTTTACATTAACCAGAAATCACCTACCTACAATAAATTTTTACAAGTTTTACAAGAAAAACAGAGGCAAGTTCGGACGTATCCGTATAATTTATGATACCCAGTTGCTTTGCCCCGATTTAAAGTATTTTTTAATCAGATTAAAATTGTATACAGAGTGTGTCTAATTTATTTCTTAATTGGAAAATAATACCGAAGGAATTTCTTTTTTTCTTGATGTATTACACGATAATAACACATTTTGAGTTTTCGCAGTCCGTTTATTTCGGGATAATAACAAGATGGGTAAGTACTTCGATTATATGGTTGTATTAGTGGTACTTTTGGCTTTTAAGCTCTTAAAAACAAAATATGTAATACAATTAGGACTTGTAAGGTTTTTTATTCGATAAATAAAATATGTGTCGCAAGTAATATTTTTTTATTCTATGCCGGGTTTCAACGAATTCATAAGACAAGCCATATCTCCTAGAGTAATTTTTTGACATTTTATTTACATAAAAAAAAATAAAGCCGACCCAAGAAAACTTATTAAAATGGTAAAAATAATGGTGATTTTAAATGAGTTTAATTTTTTTCATCCTTAAAGTTGGCTTCATTTGTTTTAAGGTCACCCTTTATTCCAGTTTTCGGGTTCCTTAATCAATCTCTTAATTTGATTTTAAAGCAAACGCAAAGCGATGCAGATATCACTTTTACACGACAAGGATTGTGGGGGATTTATCAATTTTTTTATAGGGACTTTCGTGGCTTGCTGAAGAATTTTTCAGTATAATTTCTCCACCTACGGTTTGAAATAGAGAAACTCGTGGTGCCGCACGTATGCATCCCTATATAGTTCAACTGGACATACTCCGAACCTTCCACTTTATTCGTTCTTTAATCCCCAGAGTATCTAGGAACCTGCTGTCCGCGGAGGTCTTTACTTTCCTCCTAAATTTTCAAGAATTTAAAGCTTGTGTCAACAAACTCCCTCTTACCTCACTTAAAACACCCAATATGTTATTTAGGCTTTTAGCCTTTCTGGATTGTCCAAAGATAAAAAAAAACATATTTTATATAGACTAAAAAACACCACTTATACATTTTTCTATCATGTTAGCAGTTTACCAAGAGCGGCAATGCTGCCTCTAGTAGGTATATGATCTAAACACAGCTCACAAGCTAATGGAATTTTAAATACTGAGAAGCTTTAAGTGGTAGTATAATAATAAAGTCGGTTATTAAAATACATAAACGTGGCTTCAAAAATTTAAGGTTTTCTGTAATTTTATTTGTCTTTTTAAAGCTACAATTTTGATTTTAACAGTTTTTTTTCATAAAATGCAAAATTTTTGAGTTAACGTACTCTTAAAGCTTTGACATGTTTTGGGTATCGGATTGGGAGGGTTTCGTAACTGTGACCCTTATTATTTTTGACGCAATGTTTAAACATTGCATGTTAAACATATGTAGTCAAGTTGTCCGAACAAAAAGTGACGCTTCTGCCCGGTCCGACACGCGAAACATTTGACATTGACAGGCTGGGTAAACGCGCCGCTTCCATATATCGCGGTATAAATATTTCGTCGTAGACTTGTCAAAAGAAAGCCCCTGAGAAGGTTTTAAAAGTGTTATTAGAGAATTATTGCAAGTTGCCTTATTAAGCTCGGGACTTATTAATACCGGCCTTATTTAAATAGTGCTTGTACCCATAATTTAGAGTTATTGCAAATCATGTTGACAGTACTATTAACCTAAAAAAAAAAAGGAATAAATTTTAGTAGATTTTCTTCATTGGTTTGTGTTGTCGGGTTTTGTTTAACACAATTACAGCAATACATTTAAAAAAGCAAGATTTTAAGTATTTTTACTTCCAAAAACTTTTCGATTTTGTGGTCGGCAGCCGATCGGTTAGACGAACAGTTCCGAAGTTAAAATAAGACCAAAATAAGGCACGATCTAAAACCGACATAAATAAAGCCAGGCACTATACTTATTAACGGAGTCCTTATCCTACCATGCATATGCGCAAGCTTAGATGTCAAAATAAGGCCGGTATTATTAGTGCCTGAGCACTGAGTAATAATTCTCTATTATCATAAAGTAAATTACATTATTGGCCCAAAACTATCTTCACTTCACTTTATTAGGTAAAAATTATTCCAATTTATTTTTCATTAGAACGCCATTAAATAATAAACTTTACGGCTTGATACATTCCACACATGTACCATATAAAAACAAAACATATTAGATTTTACCACATCTTCCAGCTGTAAAATCTTTTAGCGCCTTTGTGTTGACGAACCACTTTTAAGTTATAAAATTTAATGTGCCTTATAAAATTTATATAGTTTATTTTTATATTTTAGATTAGTTTATATAGTAATACGTATGTTTATTGGTCTAATAGTATTTTTTTCGGGAGTACGCGATTTTTTAAATTAGAGTACAATTACTCATTACCCACAGAGTAATTCAATTATTTACTTTGTTTGGTTAATTAGACAAACACTTTTGAGAAAATTATCTGTGAATAAAAGCGGAATAGTAGCAAACAGTTATTAATAAAAAACTAAAAAAACACGCTTTTATATGCAACCGAACTAAAAATTAGAAAATAATTTTTCATTACAAAGAGTTTGTCACTTCAGAGTAAAAAGCGTGGGGTGCATTTTACTATTTTTTCATAACTTTTCCCTCATAGATATTTGCAAATAGAATAATTATAACATTTAATATATTAAGCCCCCCATGCTTTTATTCTGAAGTGGCAAACTCTTTGTAATGAAAAATTATTTTCTAATTTTTAGTTCGGTTGCATATAAAAGCGTGTTTTTTAGTTTTTTTAAACTATTATTTATTTTTCATTTTTTAGTTCGATATATCAATTAATTTTTTAAAAATAAATGCTCCAGTTTATTCACTAAAAAATCCTTCGCCATTTTGTCAAGAGACACAGAGGATCTGTAAAGGAATTTATTTATCCTGGCGGTCCTAATCAGGATAACGGGATACTGTTTTTTAATTATTGCATTGTCATCGGTCCTTGATACGTGTGCAAAGTTTCAAAGAAATTGAATCGCTGGATGTTGGTAAAAATTAGGCTCAAAGATTCCGTTACATAGATAGATAGATAGATAGATAGATAGATAGTTACAACCCAAGCTAATAAAAGCGTGTTAAAAATCAAAGACAAACCATACGGTAGTAGGGGATGTGACTTTTTAGCTTTTTAGTATTGTTTAATTACGTTGTTAATTAGTTTTGTGTTTAATTAAAACAATGTGTTAGTAATAATGGACATTTTATTTTAATATTTTTGAAAAGGGGAGAGGCACAAATTACAGATGCAAGTCAACTATGGTGTATTTTAGATATCCTCATCAAACACTCACCCTTTGCTTATGAGTGGGTAGGTTTTGCAGAGCGGGAGCACATTCAACTTTGTGGGCGTCACGTTAGAGAATAACCTTAACTGGCATAAACACATTGTATCTATAGCCACCGCGGCTTCAAAAGCTTGGATTTCTTTTCCGAGCCAAAAAGTATTTTTCTCCTTCCAATTTATACACTTTGTATGTGTCCCAAATTCGACCCTCTCTGGGATATTGTTCTCATGTCTGGTGAATGGCATCCCCTACAACCCTCAGCATTCTTGATGCCATTTAAAGAAGAGCTGTTCGTCTTATTAATGATCCTTTACTTACTCAAAGACTTCCTCCTCCTGCCCATCGTTGAGCTGTGGGAGATCGATCGCTCTTTTATAGATACTTTTACGGCTTCTGCTCCGACGAATTATCCAGTATAGCCCCTCCTCTTGCAGCTCCCAACAGAGAAACTCGTGGTGCCGCACGTATGCATCCCTATACGGTCCAACTGTACAGGCCCCGAACTTCCCATTTCGTTCGTTCTTTTATCCCTAGAATTTCTAGACTGTGGAACCCACTGCCAGCGGAGGTCTTTCCTTCTCCCCCAAATCTTCAAGTTTTTAAGTCCCGTGTTAACAAACTTCCTCTTACCTTGCTTAAGACACCCACGGTATGTTAGTATTTAGGCTTTCAGCCTTCGTGGATTTTACAGAGATAATAAAATATATATCTATATATATATATATATATATATATATATATATATATATATATATATATATATATATATATATATATATATATATATATATATATATATATATATATTCTAGTTTTTACAAAAAAACAGTCCTATTTTTGATCTTTTATTAGCGCCCAGCGTCCTCTTTTGAGGATAGCGGGGCTAAACCATGCGTGTCCTTAAATTTTGCTATTAAATCCGCTATTTCCGAACATACTTTTCTAAAAATAATGCTGTAGGGCTTTATCTTTTTATGTAAAATTTAAAAAAAATAGCAGTAACGACCGTACCATATCTGTATGAACTAATTTTTAAAGAAAAAAACGGTGCGCTACTGCTTTTTCCTAAATTAAAAATTATTTTTAAAATTCCTATTAAGTTTGGAACAAATTTATTATTTTGAGTTTTTCTTGAATGATGCATAGTTTTCAAAGAAAAAACCAAAAACCACATTGATGCATGAGGTAGTCGGCCCAAAGTCTGGCGGCGGCATTAAAAAGGTTATTCAAAAGTGGTGCATTCTTAACAATTTTTATAATAACAGTAGTAATTTTATTTAGAACCCAGACAAAAACCTTATAATAAGGACCACATACTGAACCTGGTCAAGATAATAAGAATAAAGACAATTTAAAAATTATAGAGGATGTTTAAAAATTAACTAAAGCAAAATGGATAACTGCAAATTTTAAGAATTTTACCAGAATGTTTCATTTTATTTGTAAATCATTAAAATACTTATTAATAAGCTAATTTTATATGAAAAAAAGGTTTATATAAACATAGGTTTCGACAAATCCATTGCTTAGAGAAAGAGAGGGATGGACTTTTAAAAAAAAAAATTGTATTGTTTTAATATCCTAAATATTTCTAAACGGATTTTAATAAAAATTGCCCTAGATTCAACTTGATTTAACTTATTTGGGGTATTCCTTTTATGCTCCAGAACCGCCCGGAACGACACCATGAGTGTTCCTTTTACAATTTTTTGACATTTTTTCATGTTATAGAACCGTTCTTGACATTATTGACAGTCCAGAAAACGGTTCAGAACGGTTCTACAAGGTAAAAGGAATACACTATTTAAGTGCAGTGGGTTCTCGAGCGGCACCTAAACCAATATTTCTGATAAAAAAATGTACGCCACTGTCTTTCGTATATTTTTTGTCTCTTATTTATTCTACTCATACAAAAATAAAAAATGTTGTTTCTATAATTTTTGTTGTATCTTACTTACTTTTCGAAAAAAAAATAGATTATTTCATGGATCTCCTCAAAAACGGAAATATTTTTAAAAACACTTAATTCTTTATAATTATTATTATTAATTATAACTTTAGGTAATATTTCTGTTAATAAACTTATGTAGTAAAAACAAAAAACCTTTAATTTTGTATTTCTAGGATAACTTTTATTTTTTCAAAAATGTGATTTGTTTATGTCTTACTCTGTATAGGATTGCGTTAGAAACCTTTTAAAAATAATGTGAACACCCTGTATATGGGGTATGTACCTACGGTTTAATAATTTTAATATTTATTTAATTATAAAATATTTAATAATGAAAAAATACATCTTAAAGTAAAACATATAACAATTTAAAATAGTGTCAAAGCTTAGACCTCGAACCGGTAAGGTAAATTTCTAGGTCGAACGGGCAAGGTCGTAAACGTGCTAAGTCATCAAAAAACCGCGTTTAACTTTGTATATAAACAGGGAAGAAGTTAAGAAAAAGAGATTAGAAAAGAAGTAGGTAGAAAAGTGAAGTCAAGTATAAAGTTAAACTTTTAGTTAAGCCCTCGTAAGGGCTACCCCTAGTTCGAGGTATGCCCATACTAAATTTAGTTAGTCAAATATGTAGTTCATGTGGTGTTATTTAATAGTGAAATAAAAACAAGATAGTTTTTGTCTTTGTCTTCTTTAAATTTAGCCGAAAAAAACAGGGTGGCCAAGTTCATTTGTTGACCGGTTTAGTTTTCTAATCTATCATCAAGAGATAAAATTTTTTACTTGTTTTTAGCTGTCTATCTTGGGAAATACCCAACCGATTACAAAAATTCTTTCACGATCAGAAAGCTACACTATTCAGGATTGTTATAGGCTATATTTTATTATGATTAAACAAAAGTTCAGATACGCAACCCAACGAATTGGGCACGGGTCGAGTATTATGAATAAACTATAATTTTGTAAAGGCTTATTGTTTAGAAATACTAAACCGATCAGAAAAACTCTTTCACAATTAAAAAGCTACACTATTTAGGAGTGGTATAGGCTAAATTTTATAATAATTGAATACAAATTTCAGAGAAAAAAATGACAAATGTATATCAATCTATACTAATATTATAAATAAGATTAAGTTTGTAAATACGTATAAAAGCACCGGTGCCGGTGGTCCAGTGGTAGAATGCTCGCCTGTTACGCGGGCGGCTCGGGTTCGATTCTCTGCGAATGCAGGTTTTTTTTGTCTTTTTATAAAAGTAGATAAGAAAAAAGCAACGACTTTACTTATTTTTAGTAGATTTTTTCTTTGATACTCATTTATACACTAATATTTTAAATAGAGAGGTATAGTTTGTAACTTTGATTGCTTGTTTGTAAGTAACTTTTTCACAATCAGAAAGCTACACTATTCAGGAATGCTATATGCTATATTTTAATATGAATAAACAAAAAGTTTATAGAAAAATATAATTAGCCCAACGAAGTGAGCACGGATCGGCTGGTTATTAATAACCTTACCAGACGCTTTAGAATAAAAATAAAAGATACATGATCTACAAGACCAATAAATAAGGTAGCTATAGTTATAACAATATCAATAGATTGTAAATGTGTTTACCCTTATTGAAGGCATGTACATTTAATGCTACCGGCCACAGTTTATGGTGGATTGTATGCAGATGAAAGCGGCTTGTTTGTCAAGGCAGGTTATACCGTTTGAGATACTTTACAGGATTAAACTACAGAATAAATTTATAATTTACAGGCTTGAGCTCTGAATGTTACTTAAACTCTTTTTTTATATAAAACATATAAAGACAGAGTCGACACAATATTACCCGAATGCGTAACTCGCCCGACTGTGACCCTTGAGTCTCGCCTTGGCGCGTGAATAGAAGGGTATACCACAGCATAAAGGACATTTTGTTCAATGGTCAGAGACAACAATGAGACGAGTAACTGGTCCTAACAATTTGTCCATTGTATTTATCTCTTTCTGGTTTAACGCAAGTTCCAATAAATATGTCTTTGTCTTTCATCATGGCAGGCTATCGTAGATGGAGCAATCATCGCTTTGCCCTGGTTGCCAAGTTGTTTACAATTTCTGCATGTCAACTTTAATGTCCTTTTTGGCTATATACCATGAATCGAATATTTTTAACTTAACAACGTTTGCCGCAGGCAGTCACGCCGAAATGTTATTCGATATTTGTGTTTGATATTTTTCAATAGCCGATTTGTTTGGACAGTTTGTTTACATTTTCTGTGTTTTATTGTGTGTTTCGTGGTTTTTTATCTTTAATTGGACTTTGAATATTGACTTTTATTAGTGATCACAGTGTATATATTAAATTTGTGCTTTTCAACAGATAATTTAGGGTAATATTGACATGGTTATCTGTAAGAAAAAATCTTTATAAAAACCAAATAAATGACATTTTTAATTAGGTGTGTGTAATTATTGAACTAAACCCCAATATTTTATATTAATAGGAAACAAAAACAAGTACCTAACATTAAGGGCAAAAATAGCACAGCTATATAATTTGAATTTGGCGTGCAAACGATAAAGTCGACTCACGCGCCATCTGCGTTTACCTTCCTTGAAGCCAGACAAGGAAGGCCCAGCAGCTATCTCTCTCTCGGATAATTTATTTACATTTAGTTGCTCGTCTCATTCTTGTCTCTGCAATGGTTCTCCAGGACTAAAGGGTTAACCACTGTTCTTAGCAGAGTGCTTTCGGTAATTTAATCATTATCAGTGCTATCTGCTAAGCAGAACGCTCTATGGAATATTGTTCTTATCTAATATAAAAGATCTGTTCGCCCTATTATTAGTCATATTTCCTTTAATTCTGGGCTGTAGGAAAACTATCTCTTTTAATTGGTAAGTACTTTTAGAGTCACTGCTTTGTAATATTGTCCAGTATAAGTCCTTGCCACACAGCTACCAACAGAGAAACTTATCGTGTCACAGTTACAAATCAATATACAGTCCAACTGGATTAGCCACTTTTTTTGCTAGAGTTTTTAAACTGTGGAACCTGCTGCTCGTGAAGATCTTTAATTTCTCCTGCATTTTCAGGTATACGAAGCCCTTTGTTAACAAAGTTTTTCTTACCTTGCTTAAAGCACCCACGATTCGTTGATATTTACGCTCTGAGCTTTTGTGGATTGTCCAGATAAGAAAAAAAAAAATTGACGTTTTTATTTTTCTGTGACTTCTTGATCAAAAATTTGCCGTTTTCTATCGCCTTTATGATACCCCAGAAATTAAAATATTTAAACCTCGATACAAAAGTAGTGTTGATGACGAAATATAATTTTCTTTTCAAATAAGTTAAAACATACCGAGTGTCTCAATTAAAATAAAAAAGTTTAGGTGGTTTTCGGCTAAACAGGTAGTGATACAAAAAAGCTAAATACGTGAAATCATGCACATTTATGTTATTTACTTAGTAATTAAATTTCATTTTAATACTTAAAAAAATAAAAATAAATAATAGTTTAAAAAACTAAAAAAAAAACACGCTTTTATATGCAACCGAACTAAAAATTAGAAAATAATTTTTCATTTCAAAGAGTTTGTATTACAGTATTAAAAGGTCAAACAATGAATCATAATTATATACCTCAAAATAGAATTATAATAAAATTTAAGATAATAACAGAATAATTCACTTCAGAGTAAATCTCGTCTATTTATAAGAAGCAAAGAAATTAATTTTGGTTAATTTAAGTATACCTATAGGGTTTTAAAGAAGAACGCTGACCTCCTTTAAGGGATTTTGCATAATTTTAAGAAAAAAGGTGATATTAACAGGGGACCGCAAATTTTTCTTTCTCAAGATACAGTATCAAGGGTCTTATTTAACCCCAACATGTTTAAATGTATTAATTGTTTAATGACCTGGCTTTAATACACGTATAATTTGTAACCTATTACACTAAGAAAAAAGTTAAAAATATTTGAGGAGCAGACTTGCAAATTGCATTTTGTCTATTTTTACCAATATTCGGGAAATGCAAAAACTAGTACAGAAAACCTAATCATAAAAGAAAAAAGTTTTGGGATAATATAATGTTATTAGGTGTATGGACCTCCATCACAGGTTTTGGCACAACAAAGTCGAAAAACAATTTGAAAAAGTTATAAAAATCGTTGCACAAATTGCAGTTTGATTATCTCTAGTAGACAAAATGCAATTTAAATGTCATTGCAAAGTTTAAAAAAAAAATGTGTTTTATTTGAAAAAGATGTTTATATTAAAATATTATTATGAAAAAAAATTGTATAGTCATTGGAATTAAATAAAAGAAACCATAAAACTATAAACACAATAATCCCTACTCGTTTTCATAAAAAAAAACTCTGTATCTTATCCCTCCGCTTTGTCCTAGTATCAGCGCAAAAAGGCGCCGACAAGTGGGATAATAAAATTTTGGAGTCAACGAGGACTTAAAAACTTTTCTGATTTCTCTTATTTGATGCCAACGACTATAAGTATTATATATAATATTATTAGTAGTAAACGATTTACATTTTTAAATGAAATCATAAATATTAGTCACAGCGATTTCGCACACCTCTTCGTCATTTTGTGCTCTTCATCTTCATTGTTACAGTTCGCCACAGTTTTTTCAAATATTTTAGCCATCCATTTAAGCTCCGGGTCTGTTTCATACCATTCATCACACCAGACAATCTGTTTCATATCATTTATCGCAGGACAATGTAATAAATAAAGTGCTCGCCAAAAAAATCGGGACAAGCAATTTTTAGCACCATATTTAACTTGTAGTAACTTTTAAAATAAAAAATATTTTTAGCTGCGGATTTCGGTTTGCTAAAGCCAATTCGTCTAGATGACATGACGCAAAATGATTTTTGAAAAATAATCAAATGTTCATGGTGTACATGGTGTACAATGAACAGATGCAAAATTACAAAAAGTTTAGAGGTGTGTGATTCCGGTAATAATTTTTTTTCGCATTTAATTATAGGTCATTAGTAAAGTAACATCAATATCTCCAGACATTTTTGCCAGTTTTTTGATTACATCCCTTTAGCCCCAGAGACACTACTAAACAAAAAATGTGTCAAAACTTTGCTTCCAATATCTTTAAAACGCTGTAACTTAAAAACGGCTTTACCGATTTCGACCAGGTTTTTACATTCTGAAAGCTTATTTTCTAGTTCTTTTTTATTACCTAACCACTTAATTGGTAAATGGCCATTTCTATAAAATACAGGGGTCAAACAAAAAGTAAAGATAAAATTGCACAAAATATGGCTATTGTTCGTTTTAAGCTATGACAATTGGGCTGTACGTTGTTGTTTGGTTTGAAATTTGGTCAATATGCAGCTTCGGTCAATACCTCTGGACGGTTTTTACTTTTTCGATTAGTGCCTTTTGGCCAGAGATACGCTACCAGGCAGATCCATTGTCCTAAAATGTGTCTTTTGTGGATTTTTTGATGTGATCTGAAAATTTTAAATTAATTACTACCTAATGATTTTTTTTCGTACAGGGTAATCAAACAAAACTAACTCTTTCATTATACAGGGTGTTTTAGATTTTAATTGGAAAAATTTAGTAGACGAAAGAACATGAAAAAATAAAAAAAGTCTATATAAACATGTATGTTTTGAAGCTTCGTTCTCGAGATACAGGGTGTTAAAGTTTTGGAAAAAAATAGTTCTTTATTTATAGCTCAAAAATCCCTTGGCTGATTTTCCAAGAAAAAAAAATATTACCGGAATCACACACCTCTAAACTTTTTGTAATTTTGCATCTGTTCATTGACCACCGTGTATACCATGAACATTTGATTATTTTTCAAAAATCATTTTGCGCCATATCATCTAGACGAAATGGGCATTAACATACCGAAATCCGCAGCTTAAAATATTTTTTATTTCCAAAGTTGCTACAAGTTAAATATGGTGCTAAAAATTGCTTGTCCCGATTTTTTTGGCGAGCACTTTAGTTATTCTAGACTATCAAGTTTTTTCTGCTATATTTTATGCCAAAGTCGGAATTTAGGAAGTTCAATTTGATCAAATCGCTTCTTAGGTTTCAACAAAGTTTTTTTTTCTTGCTGGATTATCCGCTCGATAAAGCAATTTAGATTTCACCACAACTACTGAGGCCCTCTCCTCGTTATATGATTTTATTGTTTTACATTGGCTAATTCCTAGGACTTGTTTCAAATAAATTAAAGCTTGTTTTATATTCACTAATGACCAATCAGTTCCAATTTTTCTGGTATCACCTACTAATTTGTAAAGTTCCTAATATTTTTGAGGTGTTTTTATGACCACGTGTATACCACAATATGCTTCTCTTCTAACTCTTCCATTTTAATCCAAAAACAGCACTACTTTTTTTTAATTATAACTTGAAAAAAGTCTTTAAGGTACCACCGAATTATATCAGGTTCTGATAAAATTAACAATAGTCCCAACAAAATGCATTTTGTCAATGTTTATGGACAAAATTTTCTTTTTAAGTACAATGTGGGTGGACTTAAATCAGTTTGTTTGTCTAGGTATTATTTCCCCCATAACAACACGGAATCTATATGTTAAAAAGTTAGTATTTTATCATGGGAATGCAGCGCCATCTCAATCTCAAATATGGAAATTTTGGACAAAATGCATTTAGCAAGTCATTTAGTAGTAACATATATTTTTAATAATGATTTAATAATTTTAAAGAAAAGCTAACCAATACTGCTTTATTATTTTATAACACACATAATTATACTTTGTTAATAGCATCAAGCCTTTAACTTAAAGAGCCTTTTTCTTCCTGTGTAACACCATTGTCATTGCCAATATGCTGCCAGCCTATTAGATTGGCTGGTAATAATATTGTATGGATGGTAAGACAATTGGATTTCACATAATGTTACGGTTATCAATTTAGTTATAAGTCTTTAAAAGTCGTCGGTCACCAAGGAAGGTAAACTTTCTAATAAGGAGCGCTCGATTTTTTATATTTGTCCGAAAATATAGGTTATCTTTGTGACGTCAACTTTTTGCCATAATATTTTTTTATCTGACAAAATAAACCAATACTTGCATACCATAAAATAAAATCACTAAAAAACATTAAAAAAATTGTATCTTACCCTTAATAACGATTTAAACGTAAATTCCCTGTAAAAAAATATCCAGTCAGTGACCCCTGTTTACAGGTTTTAAAATTCTCTGTAACTGCAGTACTAATAAGTACTCAATTTAACTATAAATAGTAAAAACTAAACATATATAAAAGCACAATGACTAAAAAGCAAAAAAATAACACCAAAACCTCGAAAAAAACCTTCCAGTACGATTGTAAACAAAGAATTACGGAAAAAGATTACGTCACAAAATTTAGCGAACATAGGCTTAAATAAGATCGAGCGCTCCTTATTAAAAGTTTATTTTTCTTAGCTGGTTACGGACAAGTTTAGAAATTAGAGGGTGTGTTCTAATTGTAGTAAAAAAATAAGGGGTCTTTCTTAAGAGCTATTTTTAGGAAAAAATGATTATTTAGGGTGTTTTTTTATCTTTGGACAATGCACAAAGGCTGAAAGCCTAAATGCTAACGTACCGTGGGTGTCTTAAGCAAGGTAAGAGGAAGTTTGTTAACACGGGACTTAAAAACTTAAAGATTTGGGGGAGAAGAAAACACCTTCGCTGGTAGTAGGTTTCACAGTCTACAAACTCTAAGGATAAAAGAACGAACGAAATGGGAAGTTCGGGGCCTGTCCAATTGGATCGTATAGGGATGCATACGTGCAGCACTACGAGTTTATCTGTTGGGAACTGCAAGAGGAGGGACTATACTGGATAATTCGTCGGAGCAGAAGAGCGATAGATCTCCCACAGCTTGACGATGGGCAATAGAAGGAAGTCTTTGAGTAAGTAAATGATCATTAATAAGACGAATAGCTCTTCTTTGAATGGCATTAAGAATGCTAAGGGTTGTAGGGGATGCCATTCCCCAGACATGAGATCAACATTCCAAAGAGGCTCGAATTTGGGACACATACAAAGTGTATAAATTGGAAGGAGAAAAATACTTTTTGTTTCGGATAAGAAATTCAAGCTTTTTGAAGCCGCGGTGGCTACAGATACAATGTGTTTGTGCCAGTTAAGGTTATTCTTAAATGTGACACCCACAAGGTTGAATGTGCCCCCGCTCTGCAAAACCTGCCCACTCATAAGCAAAGGGTGAGTGTTTAATGATTTTGTTCGCGACAGGGAACATGATTGGGTTTTGGATGCATTTAATTAAACGAGATTTTTGGCGCCGCAATCCTATATTAAATTAAGATCCTGTGAAAGAAAAAGATATCTGCATCGCCCTGCGTTTGCTTTCCAAATCGGGTTAAGAGATTGGTTTGAAAACCTGAAAACTGGAGTGAAAAGGGTACTATCGTTGCTATCGTCAGCATAACTATGAATAGGATTGGTTGTGGAAGAAAGAAGGTCGTTGATGTGAAGAAGAAACAAAGGTGGTGCTAATACTGAACCCTGAGGCACTCCAGCATTTATTTCGTAAAAGCCTAAAGAGTGGCTATCAACAATGACTGATATACGTCGATTAGAAAGATAACTGGGGAGCCAAGAGCAGAGTTTAGTTGGAAGACCGTAGGAGAAAAGTTTATTGAGAAGTGCGTCATGCCAGACCTGGTCAAAAGCTTTAGATATATCAAGAGCAACGATTTGGGACTCACCTAGAAACTCAAGAGACTTGTTCCAGTTGTGTGAAACGAAGGAAAGAAGATCTTCTGTAGATCTCTTGTGACGAAATCCGTATTGCCTGTTTTCCCAACTGTGGTACGGAAATTTAAGGGTGTATTCCTAAGCCATTTTTATAAAAAAGTTTATATAATTAGGCTCCTTTTTCTCGTGCTCAAGATAGAGGGGGTTTAACTTTTTAAAAAACTTTAAAAATTTAAAAACACTTATTTTTAGTAAAATTTGTTAGACCAGATATAAACGTAACTTAATTATTTGTTGTAATTGCTTATGAAAAATTAGTATACTTAATTTTAAAAAAAATGCCCTAGCGTTGCTGGTATGATCCAGGAAGATGCAAGGTAGCGGATTTTATTTTTTCTAGAAAACTTACTAAGATTAAAGAACAGGGCCCCTTGTTTATAACTTTTAATCATAGAATTTGTTTAAAAACTTGCCTTAAGATTAGAAAACACTTTCTATATTTGAACTCTAACATTCTGGTACAAAAGATACTTTTCGCAAGATTTACTTTTACATTTTTTAATTTAATTTTAAATGACAATGAGACTTAATTTTATCCAACACTATTATGGAAATTTTGTAGGCCAATTATTGTCAAATTCAGCTATTGCTATACAGGGTCTCCGGATTTAATTGAAACTGCAGGGTATGTTGCATATTGTTAAAAAAAGACTTGAAGTTTTCTTATAGTTTTGCTACTTTTCATAAAAAGAAAGATAACCCTAAGATATTTTTCAAGGCTCTCTTCGTTTTTGACTTACAGGGCACATTTTTTGGCCCCATCCTCGTATTTTTGTTATCTTGCGACCTACAACAAATGTAAAAACTGATATAAGTAGATGTTTATGTAAAATTTAATAATGTATCATCAGTTCTTTGTAAAGTAATGGAAAAATTAATTCATTCATAAATTCTTAAGTACTTAGAAAAACACAAAATTTTGCATGACAGGCAGTATGGATTTTGCGACAAAAAATCTACAGCAGATCTTCTTTCCTTCGTATCACACTGTTGGAATAAGTCTCTTGAGTTTCTAGGTGAGTTCCAGATCGTTGCTCTTGATATATCCAAAGCTTTTGATCAGGTCTGGCATGCCGCACTTCTTAATAAACTTCCCTCCTATGGTCTTTCAACTAAACTCTGTACTTGGCTCTCTAGTTATCTAGTTGATCGACGTATATCAGTTATTGTGGACGGCCATTCTTCAAGCTTTCACCAAGTAAATGCTGGAGTCCCTCAGGGCTCATTTCTGGCACCAACATTGTTTCTTCTTTACATCAACGACCTTCTCTCGTCCACAACTAATTCCATTCATAGTTTCGCCGACGATAGTACCCTTCACTCCAGTTTTCAGGTTCCTAAACACATCACTAAACCTGACTTGGAAAACAAACGCAGAGCGATTCAGATATCTCTTTCGCAGGATCTTAATTTAATATTGGATTGGGGCGCCAAAAATCTCGTCCATTTTAATGCATCCAAAATACAATCATGTTCCTTGTCGCGAAAAGAGTCATCAAATACTCATCCTCTATTTATGAGCGACCAAGTTTTACAGAGCAAAGACACCTTCAATCTTGTGGGAGTCACATTTGAAAGTAACCTTAACTGGCATAAACACATTGTATCTATAGCCACGGGAGCTTCAAGAAAGCTTGGATTTTTCTATCGAGCCAAAATGTATTTTTCCGCTTCTAATTTATACACTTTATATGTGTCCCAAATCCGACCTCCCTTGGAATATTGTTCTCATATATGGGGCATGACGTCCCCAACAACCCTATGCATTCTTGATTCTATTCAAAGAAGAGCTATTCGTCTCATTAATGATCCTTCACTTACAGAAAGGCTTCCTTCTCTTGCCCATCGTCGGCCTGTGGAGGATTTATCGAACCGAATATACTGAATATTTTGAATCGGCGTTACTGTTTTTGCAAACAAGATAGTGTCTAGAATCAGTATACATGATTAAAACAAAAAAAACATAAAAATATAAAATAGCAAAAATTCGTTTAGAAAAATATATTGGGCGTACTTATTTTTTTTTCTTTTAAAAAGTAATATCTAGGCGCATTAAAAAGGGACTTTATAACAAAAATCAAACATATGTGGGCACTTTTTTAAAATAACAGAGCTGACTGTACTTGTTAAAGTAAATTTTTGGGTTGTAATGTAGCAAAAAAATGTTAATTTATGGTTATTTTACATTATAACGCTTTTAAACGGTTTAATAAAAATAACTACGAAAAAATAAGGAGAATAACAAATTGGATCATCGATATATCTTTGATGATTTTTTTAGATAATTAATTACCTATCAAAACATTTAAACCTGTTATCAGAGATCTGGATTATGACTAATTTAAGAAAAGTGTATTATAAAATATGGTGATTAAATTACAAAAATGATTCGAAATATTATTTTTTTTAAGTTTTTAAAAAAATGTATCTAAAAGCATTTTTTTTAAGAGGTACCGAAATTTTTAGTTTACATTATTAAAATGTCTAAATAATTGATTTTTACTTCAACTTAATGCTAAAAACTTTACCTCAGTATCCTTAGATACGCAGAACATTTAATAACTATATTTTCGCGTAAAATTATTTGATATAATTTCAAATCATTCTATTTTCGCGTCGAAATTATTTCGTGTAATGACGTCAAAAATGTCACTTATTGAAAGTATTTCAAAAACTTCGCAGGGGGATGTTTCAAAATGGATTGACAATTCATATGTCAAATGTGTTTTTATGGTGGTTTTTGTTATAACAATAAAATGAAAATATGGAAAAAGCTGATGTAATAGAATAGCATCTACAACAAATTACACAATTTTTAAAATAAACGTAACGTTTTTTAAAGCTTCATTTTCGCAACTTTCCAAACAGTGACGTAGTTTAAAATTATTTTGAAATCTTTTACGGCAAAAATATGGTAATTGTATAAGTAATAGTACTAGTTCTAAATAAAAAGCTATAGTAGAAATTTTACCCCAGCGGAATATACAAATAAGAATCAAGATTTCTAGTTACCAGACGTAGGTGCATTATAGTCCGATAAAGGAACATTTTTAATACACATGAAAATGGAAACCCAAACTTTTTATCAAATACTTGTTTTGATGTGCACATATCTCATTTCCTGTTGCAAATTCCAAAAATAATTAAAATCGATTTTGTAGATCATGTTACGCTCTATCGATTTGATTTAAACAAATAATCTCTAGCTATTATACTTTTTGAGAAAATGTGAAAAAAGCGGTTTTTGGGGTCTTTTTAATTTTTTACAACCCTTATAGATTATAGGAATGTGTGGTGCATATCAAAACATGTACTTGAAAAAAGTTTGGCTTTCCATTTTTTATGTGTATAAAGTCTCCGTTGATCGGACTATTAATTTAAAACAAATTAATTTCCTTTTTTTTATTCGGTGTACGTTCTCGCGTAAATAAATACAAAACATTTTTTGACATGGTCATTGAATATTGCTAATATCTCACTTAACAGTTTATAATATTACCTTCTTTATATGTGTATTATTTAAATAAAAAACAAATTTTCACGAGAAAATTTTTATTAAAGGATTGGTAAAGCAAGCTAGGTACTCTTTAAATGACTACAATAATAATATTATACTAATTAGATAGCGATTTGACCATGCCAGGAAATATTTTTTTACGCGAAAACCATACATTCACCTTTTTTTCCTTAAAAAATATTTGGAGTAAATCCTTCACGGACGACAGTGATAAAAAATTATGTGTTTTTTTTTGTACGTAAAAAATGCCCTGTGATGCATAAAAGACGTCTTTTAAATTTTACAAAAATATCTGTACTGGTAAAAAGTTATTTAAAAAAACTTTTGTTTTTCCTGAATTTTAACACTCTGTAGTTTGAAAAGAAGGACGTTTTGGACATATCCTCATACAAAGATTTGTCTTATTTTTCGTTGGAGAATCTCCCCTTAAAGTTCATCAGAAAGGTAAGTGAACATCCTGTATAAAAACCATTTATATTTTTTAAAAAATCAAATAATTATTTTTCCAACTAAGAGGTTTTTGATTTTAATTAACATAAAAAAATTAAAGTAAAAAAGTTGATCGAAATCGGAGCTACTATTGAGTACTATCGATGGTTGCCTATTTTACAGCTTTATTGACTCGACTATAAGTTAAGTTGGTTTTATTAAAATTGTGTTTTTATTATAAGTTTTATTAAAAATCCTAAATATCTTAAAAACAGCGCACTTACGAGTGTAAAACTAAATTAAAGTACTACATATATGCAAAATTTTATGCTGAATTCGCTTCTGTAAACAAATATAAAAGTTACAATTTAAAAAAAATAACTTCTTAGCCATAACTTTAACAGAAATATTACACTTTCTCGGATAATTGGGCCAGCCGACCCGGAATGTGTACTAATAATATTCAAAAAATTGTTTATCTGGAGTTATTAGTATACATTTTAATATTTTTATATACACCGTTTTTGCAAAAGTGACCAGACCGTTTGTGGTGCGCTACCCTGTATACATTTCTCCAAAAACGTTTTAGCACAAACATGCCTGACTGCCACCACATACATCTAACAATTCATGTTTTCTTGGTCTAAATATTTAATAAATATATTTTGCTACTGTACAAAAAATAGTAGATATGTCCAATTTGTTATTTTCCGCGGCATTATTCCCTATCAATACAGCTCATGCAGGTAAAACAAACGCGTCGTGCGAACCTAGGTTTCTACCTGAGGCAGCAGGGTTGTCAGATTTTTAAATGCAGCAACTGACTCGATCAGCTTATATGACTTCTTTTGAATGAATATAATACCCTTTAAATGTAAATATCTCATTTTCTGTTACGAATTCGGAAAAGATGATTAAAGTCAATTTTGTAGATCATTTCGCGCTCTATCAATTTTGTTTGAAATTTTTTTCTCTAACTATTATACTTCTTGAGAAAATGCAAAAAAGCGGTTTCTGGGGTAGTTTTTATATTTTTTGACGAACCCTCGCAGCTATTTTTATTATTTTGAGTATACAAATTTGATGTGCACATCAAAACAAGTACTTGATAAAAAAGTTAGGGTTTCAATTTACCAGTGTATTTAAAATGTCCCTTTATCGGACTATTAGAATTCAGAGAATTAATATTTTATAACCTAGAATACTGTAAAATAGACATTTTTATAACCTAAAATTTCTAAAAAGAAAATTTTTGTACATAAAGGGTTTGTTTTCGTGTTAAAACTAAGTATAGACTTTATTGTAATCCGTTCGACTCCTTGAATTTGTGATATGATTAAAACAATAAATAAATAGACGTTTTATATAATGTATTAATATTACAGCCAAATAAAACATATTATATGATATCTGATTTATATTTTTAGTCGACAGATGCAAAATTACGATTAAAAATCTCCGCTTGCTTAATGCATTAAAGAATTAGGTGACATTTCTACAAAACCCTTTTTATTTTTGCATAAACAATGACAAATCGTGACTCGTTTCTCGTATTTTTGCTTTACATTAAATTAGACCCATCTTGCTAAACCCTTTTATTTCTGTTGATCTAAAACCCAAATCTCATTTTTATATACTGATTAAATTTAATTTTCTTGCTTTGTTGTGGTATATACATCCAAAAATAAAATCCTCCTAATACATACCTTAGGCAGCTCCAAAAGAAACATCGGAAATTTTTCCTTTAATCAATGTAAAATTGTATGTGGTAACATGTATCTTTTCTTTAAAAAGTCTATAATTTATATCACGAATATAATAAGGCTTTTGAGGTTCTGTTTTAGTTTTAGTTGCTGCTACTTTTTGGATAACATTATTGTTATATTCGACGCAACAGCGCGAATATACTGTGGTTGATCCAACGTGAAAGGTGGATTCTCGTTGCTTTTTGCTTTTTGTCAAAAAAAATTCATAACAAAAAAACGGTAAAAGATGGAAAGTTGAAATTTTCAGGAGAAATTGGCCACTTAATGGGGCATCTGTCAAATAAATTTTAAAACAATTGAGGAAAGTTAAATACAGGGTTTGGCAAAAAATGTGACTTTTCAAAAACGAGGTGAGGGTAACACGATAACTGTCGAGGGTTTTATTTTATCGAAATGAAATTTTGCACACAGGTCAGAAATGGTCCCGTTCAGAACCCTATTGTTTTTGGGTTCATTCGGATAAATAGAAAAAAAGTTATTTACGTTTTTGTAAGAAAAAATTGACCGACTTTGAGCCTTAATAACTCGAAAACGGTTTTACTAATAGGTATGCGGTTAGTGGATTATGAAAGACCGTCTTTTGAGCACAAAGTTCCTAAATGGTCTTCTGTTAAAAATATTTTATTTTCTGGGAGAATTTTTAAAATGAAAAAAAATGACAAAAATTTGGAAATTTTAGCATGTTTTTATTTTTTTCTCAAAACTGTGACCTTGAATTGAACAAACGCAAACGTCATTGAATTCTTCTCAAAAGTTCTATAAAATTAGATATCCAGCATAATTTTGGTATTTATACAGCGTGTTTTATAAAGCTTAAAAATTTTGATTTTTTTGTTAAAAAATGGGACATTTTTTACATTTCATTTAATTACAAAAAAATATTTTAGCTAAAATTCTGAAATAATTCTTGCATAATGTTTGCTATTTGCACTACAACATATCAAAATTTCAAATCGCTAGGGTAAATACTTTTAAAGATATGAATTTTTAAATTTTATTAAAAAAGTGCCGACTTTACCCTAAAATTGTCGCTTTAATAATTAAAACTATTAAAACACCTTTGCGCCATCCGTTAGATCGTCTACTTATCTTTCAAAAACCTATTTACAGTTTTCTCTACAACACTTAGAAATAGGTGAAAAATACGTTTCAAAAAAAAATACACATTTTTACCCAAAAATCGCGATTTTTTCGTTAGTCAAAATCGCATAAGGCGGCTTTGGTTTGCTTTGGCGATAGTGTTTTTATGACCACTATTGATTTTGTACAAGGGCTGGTTAAAATATATTGAGCTGTCAGTTGACTTTTAGCATCTTCGAGTTTGACTGGTTTTTTCGTAATTTCGAAAAAAATACAGTTTCCCGGTGAAAAACTATGCTTGGATCGGAAAATTTGGAATTTTTCACGAGCCTATACAGCTTTTACCCAAAACTATGGCCGATTTCAACACGAAATTTTGCTAACAAAACCTGCAAGGGACAGGTACGAGGGACGGATGATATGAAATTTTCGCGTACCCGCTGCTCAGGCCATATGTGTTTCATATAGTTTTTCCTACGTATATTACATAGGTAAATACGTGCGGTAAAACAAAAGTAATACAGGGGTTTTCATATTGGGTATACAAATTAAGCTTTTTTATACATTATACTGAGTTTTAGTGTAATACGGAAAAATTTACAATAATAGTTGGTAATATTAATTAGATACAGGATTTGCAAAAATTACATTATTAGAGTAAAATGGGGAAGATATTTGATACAGGATGTCCTATAAATCCTGGCCAAAATATTAAAAATCAATAATAAAAAAAAATCGTTGTGTACAGGGTGTTTATAAATTTTGACTTTTTAAGTAAAAAGCAGACCAGTGCCTGGGTAAGTTTTATGTACAGGATGTTTATGTATATCTGGTCAAAACATGTATTGGTAAAATGTTTATTATTATATAACACACAGGTTTTTCAAAAATAAGTATTAAACAAAAACAGGAATGTTACAGTGTTTTGTGCGTCTTATATACAGAATGTTTATGTATTTCGGGCCAAAATATGTAGGGGAGTAAAAAACCAGTCTTACCAAAAAATCTGTAATGTACAGGGTGTTTAAAGTTTAACTTTTAAAGTAAAAAGATGAGTACTTTAATCCTTTGGAAAGTTTTATGTACAGGGTGTTTACGTATATTTGGCCACAGTTAAGAAGCATAGTGCGGTGTATTTGAGTTTTGCCGTATATGGTTCGTTTTCCCCCTCTCGTCTTTAAATTATTAGTGTTTATTTATTTCTTATGTGCTACGACAATTTTTTCAACTTTTTAATGGGAGTGATTTTAAAAAAACGGATATACAGCTGTATGGATGTTTAAAAAAAAGAATAAAAAATGACAAAAAAGTTCCCCCACCCCCGCCTCTACATGATATATCGTTTCTCGTAAACGAAACAACTTGTAAAAAATATTTTTATCTCGTTTTATAGGTCATCTAAAATGATTTAGGAAACTGTGTAAAAACAATTTTCCGCACTCTCGACATAGCGTGCGGAAAGTAAAATAAAAATGATAAAAATTTGAATGGTCCGTAAAATCTGTGCTGTTTGAGATAATTAAATTAAATTTTGGTAGTAAATACCTAGTATGGGTGTGTTTACATAAGCATATAGAAAGTCTATACAGAGTGTTAAAAAAGTAGTTACATTAACCTAAAAATTAAAAATTTGATATTTAATTTTAGCGCTAGTATTGTGATTAAAGAAATATTTTTTCGTTTACTTATGTATACTTGTATAGAGTTTCTAAAAAAATATAAAATATTTATACAGGGTGATTCAAAAAGAAGATAATTGGGAAAATGTAAAAATAGAAAAAGGGTAATTTTTCCGTTATTAATCAATCTACAGTTTGGAAAAAAATAAAAAATATAGTTACTTAAATGACAATTAAAAAAATGTATTAAATAAATATACAAGGTGAGTCAAAAAGATTGTACGTAACTTTAAAATTTAAAATTTGAAATTTATATAGTGACTTTATTTATGAACCTATCAAAATAAATATTTAAAAAAGATGTATAAAGACATATACTTTCTTAAAATGTATTTTTTTAGTATACAGGGTGTTTCAAAAAATATTATGATTTTGTTTTTGAAAAAATATAATTTATTTTTTTACCTTTGTTTATAATTAGAATCGAATAAAATTTTACTGTCAGGTATATGCATAAGTAAAGAATATAAAAACATATAATTTAAATATACAAAGTGTTTTTAAAAAATGATTATACTTTTTTTTAATTCGTTTAAAACTAAAATATTTTTAATTTATTATGTAATAAAGATATTCTTA
Organism: Listronotus bonariensis; assembly: GCA_014170235.1. Taxonomy (NCBI): domain Eukaryota; kingdom Metazoa; phylum Arthropoda; class Insecta; order Coleoptera; family Curculionidae; genus Listronotus; species Listronotus bonariensis. The sequence goes on from JACEGR010004217.1 coordinate 30,542, forward strand.
TAAACTAGAGGCCAAAATACATACTATGAAAAACTACAAAAATAATGTATTTACAACTTTAATACAGGGTGTTGCAAAAATGATATATAGTACCTTTTAAGAAAAAGTTTAAAAATTATTTTTTACGTTAATATATTGTAACCTTTAAAAAATGCTTATACAAATAAATCACAATTGTGCATACTTAATCTATTTATTTATTATACAGGATGATTCAAAAAGAAATATTTACAAAAAATAAAGAACATATAAACCATCATAACTTTTTTAGTTTTAGCTCTAAAAATTTAAAAAATGTTTGCATTATATAAAGTCTAAAGTTCTTTTATCTTATAACTGTAAATGATATACAGGGTGTATTAAAACAAAAGGATTTTTGTTTATTTAAAAATTTAAAAGAATATCACTATTTTATTTATAAGTATATAGGGATGAAATTTTGGTTGAGAATGTACATGACAGGAAAAAATATTATTGTACATATAAAAATAATACAGGGTGACTCAGAAACTTAAAATTATTTTGTTAAATTTAAAATTTTGTAAAGAAATATTTATGAATATATAGGAAAGACATTTTAGCTAATGACATATTTAATAGGGAAAAGTATTATTATAAATATAAAAATGATACAGGGTGTCTTAAAAAATTACAATCAACAAACTTAATTACTTTTATTAAAAAATAACAATAAACTACAAAAAAGGGTATAAATATATATTTTTTATTTTTCGAATTTTTTAAGGGTATAGCATAGAAAATTTTTTAAAATTAATGTTTTATCTGCTTGGACGATTATCTTTAAAAACTGTCTTGCGTCGAATATATCCCCTCTTAGTCCGCAGGAGTGAGAGATATTAAATTACTTAGTTTAAAAATAAAAATAATATGATAAATTTTATTAAAATTGTTTGCATTCTAAATTATCTTTTAAGCAAGAATATTACCGCTCTGATCTCACGTAATTTTGGGAGGGGGTGTTTTCGACACCTGGCAACATTGTTATGCATACAATTGAAGTTTGTATTGTCACAAATGTGTACATTATGAATTTGACAGTGTTGCCAATGTGATTAAAAAATTAAGTTTTTAGGGATTTCTTGGGAAGAAGGTTGATAATATTTTTACAGTAGGGTGGACAAAAGCGCACGCGTCGAATATATTTCTTGTTATACATTGCGTCTGAAGCTTTGAATGGACATGGATTTTTTAAATAATATTTTGTGTCCACTCTTTCTAAAGTTTTACGGCTTTAGATTCTTCTTTTATTGCTTTATGAGGTCTATCATTTTTTTTTAAAGTATTTCATTACATCAATAACAATATTTTTTGCCGAATAGGATTTTTTTTTATTTTGACCAAAGAACTGTCAGGTTAAAATTATTTCGACGTAACCAAAGCCGAATTTTTTATTGTCAACGGTTGTCAACGGTTCAAAATCATTACATTTTTGCGGTAAATGATGACGTCATCAACGTCGCGTGAGATATTAAGTAATCTGGCGGCTGTTGTTGTTGTGGATTATTCATAAAATAAATGAAGAAAGGAAAAATAATTAAAAAACAAAAAATAAAGCAACTCGCGAGCTGGTTCAAGCAACAGGAAAAGTGAGGTTAAAAATTATCAGCTGATACATAGGTTTAAAAACATCGGTTGTTTTACTACATTTTTAACGACGTTATTTTTAAATACGCTTTTAAACGTTTTTTGAACCGTTGACAATAAAAAAATTCGCCTCAAGAAAAATTATTTTAAATGTGTCAAGATACGACGGCACTTTTTTCTGGTAACTATTTGTTTCATCTGGTTTGCTAAAGTTGGAAAAAGAAAAAAGTTTTCACTGGGGTAATGTTTCTACTATATCTTTACCCATCTGCCTAAAACTATGTCTTTTCAAATGTGGTGTCTAAATATATCTAAATAAAATTTAATATTGTTTTAAAGTAAAAATGTTCCCGCTTTATTAAAAAAATCATAGAAAACTAATAAGTAACATATTAGTACTGTCAATTTTATTACAAAAATGACATTACATAGGGTGACTCAAAAATTTTAAAATTTACTTTAGCCTTTTTAAATATTAAATTTGATAAAAAAACAATTTTTATTCGCTAAACAAATAAGTGTCGATTTTTTTCCTATTTGGATCTTTGACTTTTGACTATAAATAGTATATTATGGAACGATCATAAAATGTTACTCACTTCCCACGAGTATGACTTTTGCAGCACGAGCCGCAGGCACGAGTACTGTAAGTCATATGAGAGGGAAATGAGTTTTCCGTGTGAGTCGCATACTATACTTTATTAACGACTTTATTACGGATTTATATTAATACAAACAATATATTTAATATTCCCGATTTGTGACAGAATATTTGTCAGCCATGACATAGGTACGTGACATTACAGCCTACTGATTTTTATTTTATAAAATTTAATTAATTTATTTATTAATTGATTTTACGTACTTATTTGATATTTTTAAACTCATATGTGACTAAAAAGTAGTGTCCTTGTCTAAAGAATCATATTAACCCTTCAACGACAACATAAACTTTTTATACATAAACAACAACAGGGGTCGCATACGACCCCATGAAGAATTACTGGTATTTAAAAGTTTAAACAGCTTAAAACCTATCAAACCCAGCATTTCGAAAGCTGCTATGTTGACCATGATGATCATGGTGTCCAAGAATTGGATACATCCGACGACTTTTTTGAGGTACTGGCTACACATAATTTTACTATTAAGCAAGTTCTTGATAAGATGATCGGCCTGGATGTTAGTAAGAGTGCTGGTCCGGATGGAATCTCGCCTATTTTTTTAAGGGAGTGCTGTCACACTTTGGCTGAGCCTTTGCGCCCAATCTTTCAGTCTTCTTTTGACTCGGCAATTTTTCCTTCAACGTGGAAAGAGTCACTGATTTTTCCTATTTATAAAACTGGCTTGAAAACGGAAATCGAGAACTACCGTGGAATTTCATCGCTCTCGCTGCCGGCGAAGATTTTTGAATTCATAATAACGGATGAACTATTTTCAACCTATAAACGTTGTATTGGTCCGGAGCAACATAGTTTTTTCAAAGACAGATCCACAGCGACGAACTTGGCTGTTTACCAAGATTTTTTAGTTCGGAATGTCGAGGATGGCAGACAGGTTGACGTTGTCTATACTGATTTAGCAAAGGCTTTCGACAGTGTGTCCCACACTCTACTTTTGAGGAAATTGGAAACCATTGGAGTCTCTGGAAAATACCTAAAATGGATAAGGTCATATCTTCAAGGTAGAAGACAACGAGTAAAACTCAGCGGAAAGACCTCGAGGGAAATAGCTGTAAAATCTGGAGTGCCACAGGGATCTCACCTGGGACCAGTTTTATTTTTGTTATTTATAAACAGCATAATTTCAGTTTTTAAGAAATGTCAATGCCTTTTATATGCTGACGATTTGAAGATCTTCGCCGTTGTTAAGTCTGTTGATGACTGCAGGGCTGTCCAGTCGGAGTTCGACGGATTGTCAGTTTGGTGTGATCGGATGGGTCTAAGACTTAATGTGGGAAAATGTAAGGTTATGCGGTTTTATAGGTGCAAGAATCCGATAACTTTTAATTACTCTATAAATAGTGTGACTCTGGAATCGGTAACTTCTTTTAACGATCTGGGTGTGATATTTGATCCAGAGCTAAATTTTAACCTGCACATAGACAATATTGTGATGAAGGGATTCAGAATGTTAGGATTTATTTGTCGTACCTGTAAAAATATTAATGATACAAAAGCTATTCGGTGTTTGTATAATGCTTTGGTGAGATCGGTTCTTGAGTATAATAGCATAATTTGGTCTCCGTCTTACGCCTGCCATAAGCAAAGACTTGAAAGAGTACAGAACAAATTTGCAAAGTTCCTACTGTATAAACACAACTTTCCTTCTGTAGAGTTGTCATGCGATGTGCGACTTCAACTTCTAGGCCTTCAAACTCTCGAGAGACGACGACGGAACGCTATGGCCGTGTTTCTACTCAAATTATTGAATGGATGCATAGATTGTAGTGAAATACTTTTTAGAGTAAATTTTAGAATACCAGCCAGACAAACACGAGACCAAAGACTGTTTCTTGAGGGTTGGCATCGAACTAACTATGGTTCGAATTGATTTGTAGATCGCATGATGAGGAATTACAATGCTTACTATTCTGACCTTGATCCTTTTTTCTTAAGTTTGTATTGTTTTAAAAATAGCATCGTAAACAATTTTAACTTGTAATTTTATTTATGTATGTATATACTGCCGAAGGTGTTTGTTTCATTGTATAGATGTTGTGTAAGTTTTTGTATATATATTTTTTTTTAATTGTATTTGTACTCATTTTTTATGTTTACTATTTTCTAATACTTTTTTATATACTATTTGGAGGAAACTCTGTAATGTATTATTAATAAATTAATAAATAAATAAATAAAATTTCTTTTGTTGGTTGTTTTGTAGTCAAACTAATGATTAATTACAGAAAAAGAATTAATTTTTGTATATCTTTGTTAGATTCCCATAATTATCCTTCAAAGGATTATTTGTGTGCAGTAAAGCATTAGGTACACCAATTTTGTTTTATCAGTCTGTATTGTATATCTTTGTGCTTTTAAACGGGTATCTTATTTCTACGTAGTTTTTTGTTTGAATAAGTAACAATTTTATGCAGCATGTTATCATCAAAATAAAATTTCAAAGCTTCCTACTCAGTTTTTGTTTCAATGGGTTTAGGAAGATCCAGGATCAATTTTTTCCTTTCCATGTATATTAAAAAAAAGTGTAGAGTACCATCTGTAACCACTGCTTTCATTAATCACTTCGTTGTAGATGTGCTAAAGGTACTTCATCGTCACGATTCATTTTGATTTGGTTTATACACTATTTTGACTGCCTCTACTTCTTTTTCTTCATATTTTTCAAATTCACTTTTAATATCACTTAAGACATAATTATTACTGTCAATAATTCTATTACTTTCTTTATGTCGTCTTTAATTCTTCTTTAGTTCTTTTTAACTTCAATATTCTCTTTTAAGACACAGGTTTTCTTTATTACGGAAACAACAACAGGGGTCGCCGGCGACCCCAAACACCTCTTACTAAGGCAATAAAATTCTGCGGCATACGTAATTTGCTGTGGTAATAGTAACAGCCAAGCTACAAAGGTAGATGTAGCAGCAAGATCATAATACAACTTTTGCAATAAATATGTTCAAAACAATATTCGGTGGGGTCACAGGTGACCCCGTGTTGTCGTTTAAGGGTTAAGAAAACAAGGTTTTTGAAAATATATACAAATTATCGTATTAATGCACATTTAAAGCACTCTATGACAACCGTGGGTAATGGATGTGGGTAATGAGCGTTGGTAATGGCCGTGGGTAATAAGCGATATTACCTACTTAAAATCACATTATTAATGCATACATTTCTAAACAGTCGTATTTTTTTTAAAGAAAATATCTATATTAAATTAATAACAATGTATTAGAAAATAGGCCTTTATAGTCCCGCGCTCCCTTTTCGTCTTTTTAAATCCGCGCGTGCAGGTCGCAGGTCGCGAGAACTCACTGACCTGCAAGCTGGTACCATAGACCCCTGTGCCGGTACTGCCGCATAGGCAACGCGCCCACCGTCTGGTACTCTCGTGTGTGATGCTTCGATGGTTCTGCACCGCACCGGATTGACTTGGCTGAGTCTTCTTCCTGATCGATTGCGAAAAGATATGTTGTTAAGGCCAATTTACACTAAACAAAAAGTTGTGTACCAGTTCTTTTCTACCGCTAACTTTGGAAGATAAAATTATTTCTACCGCTAAAGGAAAGGCAGAACTATTTGCTAAACAATTTGCTGCCAATTCAACCCTTGACCCTCCCGTAAATCCAATCCAGCGGGTACCCCAGTTCCTCATAAAAAGCCCGATATTATTTTTAAGGTAAAACACATTAAGCGTATCCTTTCTTCCCTTAACACCAAGAAATCGTCTGGGCTGGCTGGATGGCATACCAGCAATCGTTTTAAAAAAAATGTGCTTTAGAACTTGCACCAATCTTAACTCGGCTCTTTCGAATTTCTTACGACACTTACGACACAGGTGTCTTTTCGGAGAGCTGGAAAGCTGCACGTGTTCAACTTATTCCAAAGAAAAGATCTAAATCTCTTCCATCTAACTATAGACCAATTTCAATTCTCTCAGTTCTTTGTAAAGTAATGGAAAAATTAATTAATTCACAAATTCTTAAGTACTTAGAAAAACACAAAATTTTGCATGACAGACAGTATGTATTTCGCCACAAAAGATCTACGGCAAATCTTCTTTCCTTCGTTTCACACTGCCGGAATAAGTCTCTTGAGTTTCTAGGTTAGTCCCAGATCGTTGCTCTTGATATATCCAAAGCTTTTGACCAGGTCTGGCATTCCGCACTTCTTAATAAACTTTCCTCTTATGGTCTTTCAACTAAACTCTGTACTTGGTTCTCTAGTTATCTATCTGATCGTCGTATATTAGTTATTGTGGACGGCCATTCTTCAAGCTTTCACCAAGTAAATGCTGGAGTCCCTCAGGGCTCAGTTCTGGCACCAACATTGTTCCTTCTTCACATCAACGACCTTCTCTCGTCCACAATTAATTCCATTCATAGTTTCGCCGACGATAGTAACCTTCACTCCAGTTTTCAGGTTTCTAAACCCTTCACTAAACCTGACTTGAAAAACAAACGCAGAGCGATGCAGATATCTCTTTTGCAGGATCTTAATTTAATATTGGATTAGGGCGCCAAAAATCTCGTCCATTTTAATGCATCCAAAACACAATCATGTTCCTTGTCGCGAAAAGAGTTATCAAATACTCATCCTCTACTTATGAGCGGCCAAGTTTTACAGAGCAAAGACACCTTCAATCTTGTGAGCGTGACATTTGAAAGTAACCTTAACTGGCATAAACACATTGTATCTATAGCCACGGCAGCCTCAAAAAGGTTGGATTTCTCTTTCGAGCCAAAAAGTATTTCTCACCTTCTAATTTATACACTTTATATGTGTCCCAAATCCGACCTCCCTTGGAATATTGTTAATTATTTAAATAAGATATTTCATTTTCCTTGCAGCTTATGCATGATGTTTAGAATTCGTCATATTTGATGCAACACAAATTCTATTAAGATACTGAGACATTGCAAGATTTTTTTAACTTTTTATAATTCAGTCACGTCCCAGCATTGCCCTTAATAGCGTTGTTTAGCATTTCAGATGATAAGTCTTTTATAATTTGCTTTTCCTCTGTTTTATACCCTTATTGGCGTAGCCCTTAAACATTTTAATTCCGATATGATTACTTGATTTGCTTAAAGCCAAAATATTACACCAATAATAAAGCTTACATACTGACTGAGTACCGGTCGTATTCAAAATTTTCCTTCTCTCTGTTTTCTACAGTTATTAGCGTATTTCTTAATTTGCTTAATGACCTTATAAGTGAGAAGTAGTCTAATCATACTAAAAGTCCTGTTTTTGCTTTTTCTCGTTGTGTATTTATATAAGATTTTTCATTTTCCATGCAGCTTATTCTTGATGTTTAAAATTCGTCATATTTGATGCATTACAAGCCCTAGTAATATACTGAGGCATTGCAAGTTTTCTTTTTAATTTTTTACTTTTTATAATTCAGGCTTAGTTACGTCCCAGCATAGCCCTTAATAGCGTTTTTTAGCATTTCAAATGATGAGTCTTTTATAATTTGCATTTTCTTTGTTTTATACCCTTTTTGGCGTAGTCCTATATTAATAACTAATATTTTGATCTCGATATGATTGCTTGATTTGCTTTATGCCAAAATACTACACCAATAATAAGGCTTAGATACTGGCTAAGTATGGACAGTTTTCTATGATTTTCTTCATCTTTATTTTCTACCGTTATTAGCCCATTTCTTAATTTGCTTGATGACTTAATCTGCGAAAAGTAGTCTGATCATACTGAAAGTTTCTCTTTGCTTTTTCTCTTTTTTAATTTATGTAAAATTTTTTATTTTCATTGCAGTTTATTCTTGAAGTTTATTTGTCATATTTGATGATGATGCAACACAAGGTCATTAATGTACTAAGCCATTGCAATTTTTTTAAAGTTTTTATAATTCGGGCTTAGTCACGTCCCAGTATAGCTCTTAATATCGTTGATTAGCATTTCAGATGATGAAGTACTGGGAGTATTTTTTCTTGATTTGCTGTACGACCAATATTACACCAATAATAAAGCTTACCTCTCCTTTAATATCTCCGAATGACACCTCTTGGGCTTTCTTTTGCCCCAATTCTGGCACATCTTTATGTTCCTTTTTCTTATCCCATGCTTGAAGAGGTTCAATTATAGGTATTGTCATCTTTAGATTGATTTTTTAAGAAATGATTGATTGAAAATCCAAGCCTAGGCAGGTTAGATTAGTGGCAGTTGTGCAGGATGAGATACACGGACTGTCTTGAGTTTTTAGCCTCTGATGATGTCCACTCTGAAAACAGAAAACAATAAATTTGTAATTAAAGTATTAGCACGGGTTAAAAAAAAATCATACATATTTGAAATCGATTGTTTGCCAGCCTTGTGGACAGTTTATGTTATAAGTCTTTTTGTTTTCAAAAGGTTGTTCTTTTTGTAATATGTGTTTAGCATTTTCTAGTTTAAGCTGACATTATTTGGTGCTGTTTCAGTTAGCGTATCAAACTAACCTAATTTTTTAAACCGAAATTTGCATCGCACCATGCATATACGAAATGATATTATGGACAATATTATCACTTTCCTATTAGAGTTGTTTAGCATATTTAATATTAAACATTAAAGTACTGACAATCTTTCATCATTTGCTTTCTTTCCGTCTTATACCTTTATCAGCATAGCCCTTAATAGTGTTGTTTAGCATTTCAAATGATGAAGTACTGGAATTCTTTTAAAATTTGCATTCGCTCTGTTCTATACCTTTTATTAGTGTATAATATTATACCAATAATAAAGCTTACAAACTGGCTAAGTACAGCAGTGTTATATGATTTTCTTCCTCTGTTCTCTACGGTTCTCTCCTAATGTTCTTGATAACCTAACCTTCAAAAAGTAGTTTAATCAAAATAAAAGTTCCTTTTTGATGTTTCTCTTTGTTTATTTACATTAGATTTTTTATTTTTATTGTAGTTTGATAATTCTTGATGTTTAGAATTCGTCATATTTGATGCAACACAATCCCTAATAATATACTGAGATATTGCGAGTTTTTTTAGCTTTTTATATTTTGTTCTTAGTCACGTCTCATTTTGACAATCAAACAATTGGTTTTCTTTTGAATTTTCTTCGTTTCAAAAACGTTTTTTAAAGAAACCCGTTTGACATTACTCCTATTTTCTGGTTCTTCGTAAAGCTCTTAATTATTGAGAGTTTTATGAGTCCTTCACCTGCATTACCAAATAGTATATTTGGCTCGGTTTAAACCTGCTGATTTTTTGGTAAGTTTTAAAGCTTTCTTTAAAAATTCTTTGTTTGGACTATAGCTTTAAAATATTCAAGGCAATCTTTAAGTATTAAGGCTAATAGGCAGCAAGGCAGCCGAAACACACTTTGCCGTGTTCTGCGCAACCGTAGACATCCGGACCCCACTCAGTTGGTAGGTTCGATAGTCCCCCTGGGTGGAAACGTGATTTTAAGTTGTCGCACATAGGACCGTGGTTTGGAACCCACGTTAAGCTGTAGCTGACATCACCCAGACGTAAAAGACAGGGCGCACAGTAAGCTGTGCGGCTTTAGTGCATGGGTTATCCCGGCCCTATTCTAAGGTCAAATATTCTGCTTCAAAGGGGTATAAATGGTTTATTTCTCTGTCCTTATATAGACCGTACTGAACTTCGCTGTCGCTTATCTTAGTTCAATAGTTTTAAATTTTCTGGTTTTAATTAAGTTATTAGGTATTTTTTTCAATCAATTTTTTTTTTAAACCTATTATAACATGTTCATAGAATAACAATAGATTTATACTGACTGATTAACTACAGATAGTCTTTTATGATTGCTTTCTTTCTGTTTTGGTTTTGGTCTCAATGTTAAGAATTTGTTGTAGTTAACAACCTCAGAAATGTATTAAAGCATGAAAAAAAACTTTAAATAATAATTTGCGATTATCTTCACATTTTTTATGATTAGGAATGTTTTACACTATACAGTTAGATTAGGTTATTATACTTTTCTTATCTGTGTGCGAATAATTCGTATCGAATCGAATATAAATATTCGATTCGAAACTCGAACCAATAATTCGTAAATTCAAATTATTTGAACTTTCCCGAATAATTCGAAAAAATTTCGAATAATTCGAGAAATTTCGAATAATTCGATTTTTTCGAATAATTTGAAATTTTTTCGAAAATTCGAATTTTTTCGAATTATTACGAATTATTGTAGTAATCGCAAATTTTCAGAGATATTGAATTTAGGATTTGTTTTGCGTGATATGTAAATATACATTTGACAAATAATAACAATTTATTTGAACCAAAAAATTTAATTACATAAATAAAACAATTATTATGAAAATTAACTACAAATTCTTGTCAAAAATAATAAATATGAAACTAAATCTGGTGATAACAAAGTTCGTTTATCAGATACAATATCACCAGCAGTAGAGAAAAATCGTTCACTTTCAGCAGAAGTACAAGGTATACCCAAATATCTTCTTGCCATGAGTGACAATCGGGTATATTTATTTTTCTCTTGTCGCCACCAAATAAGTGGATTTATTCAAAAATTTTCGAATTATTCGATATTTTTCAAATTATTAGAAATTTTTCGAATTATCCGTCAAATTTCGAAAATTGGAATTATTTGATTCGAATTTCGAATCGAATATTAATATTCGATTCGATTCGATCGATATTCGCACACCCCTACTAGATATGTCTATAACAGTGCCAATATACGCATTCAGGTAGGGAGAGAGAGGGAGAGACAAATAAAGCCGGCATGTAAACTTGGTGACGCATCGTTTCCGCTTTGTTGTTGCTTTACTTACCTATAAACCTTCTGAAAGTAACTGAATGTGGATATATAAATAATATTAGTGTAAGTGAGGAGCTTTAAAATAAACTGTCTTAAGTCCACAATTTAAAATTTTTAGGCACCAATTTTTTTTAAATATGATTTGTCGATTGCCTAAATTTAAAAGTAATTTAGGTCATATATGCACTGACATAATATAATTTACATAGAAAGTTATGATCTTTAACAGTAAAACCTAAAAGGTTCTTAGTTTAAACGGAAAGCTGCATTAAATTATTTTAGTTTATTAGTGGACAAAATACAGGTTGATTTGAAGTTTTCCAAATAGTGTATTTAACTTTGGTCGGACAACAATTTATTTGTCAAAATACATTTATATTTTTATTTTTGGTAACAATATAAAAGAACAGATCCATTGTTAAAATAGTATATCCGTAATAGTAATAGCTTCTTGATTTGGTATTGCGTAGACTTCCGATCATTTGCTAAAGTAAACCATCACTAACCAGATCTAGCGATTCCAAGATTTACTAACTGGTCTATGCCAACTCTTTCTGGCACCAGTTTTTTACAACTTCCTAGCAAGGAACACCATCTTCGAACCTTTTTAAGAGTCTTTATAGCTCTGAAATGGTAACCTTCCCATTGTGCAAGATTTGCAATACTTTGGGGAATCCTTTTGGTTGGTAGTATGATCTGTATTTATGAATTTTACCTTTTAACTTTTTAAGACCTTTTGTAATAATCTATCTTTAATAACCAGAGTCCTGTATGAGCCAGCAACCTTTACGTCTTGTGGGCTTTGAAGCCATTTTCTGATAAAGAAGTCTCAAATTTTTTGTTTTAAATTTAACAATATCTTCACTTGTATCTTTTTGCCAAGATTATGGGTTTACATTCTTGAGTGTTTAGTTTAGTATTTTTACTTTCGGCTGACTTTATATTTCTTTTTTCTTTGCATCTTTAGGGGTTTCTCCTTAATCTTCAGTTTTAATATTAGTTTTGCCCTCATGTTTTTTTATATAAATTTTAGTTTATAGAAAAGTAATTTATCAACAGCTAAAACTACAATTTGGTTTATGTTGGCTTATGTTTAATCTTAACTGCAAAAAGCAACCGTTAATTAAAAATGAACCAAATTTTGTGCCAAGGGGTAACTAAACATAAAGAAATAAAAAAATATATTTGCAAGGTCGCTAAGTTTATAGTTTTCTCTGTAGGTTACGGAATTTTAAAATTTTAAATGGAATACCCTATTTTTTATTATTGTAATCAATTGTTTGTATCATCTTTAATTTGACCTAATATTATCGTTTTTTACTCCTGTTAATTTCGGAGATATGGCATCATGCTTTTTTCGAAATTAATACAAAAACGGCTAGGTACAGTCAATTATCTAAAATAGGATCTAACCAATATTCGTCAAAATTAGTACTGGGGTAAAACTGGACCTTCTGAAATCATGAATACCATTTTCGCGACGTTTTAAAGAATCTTCATAAAAAAAAATATTGAAAAGGGAATAAGGAATTTTATTATAAAACATAACAAATGCAATTCCTGAATTAAAATATTCAGTTCCAACCCTGTACTAATTTTCACGAATTTCGGTAGAATTGTTTTTGAGATAATTGACCATACCTGGGGCTCAATTCTGCTAAATTGAACTCATTCGTTCGCTGAACGTATTCGTTCCGGGAGCGTATAACCTTCATCTGTTTTTTTAACGAACGAATAACCTTCACTTGTTTTTTAAAACAGGCGGTCATAAAACAGAAATTTGTATTACCATCTGACATCTGACAAAATTCAAAGTCATAACATAACCTAAAATTCCTTTAATGTGAAATTAAAGTTGAAAAAATCAGTTAACTAAGCTATTAAAAACAAAGTATACACTTTAATTGAAATACAAGAAGCAAATAAATAATTAACATTGTCCTCCGCAGCCAGAATAATCATTTGTAAGCAAAATAGTTTCTAAATCACATAAGCTATAACCAAAAAGGGTTCGTGAAGCCGTCTCCTGCAGCTCCGTCGGCGCAAAAGCAAAAAAGTGCGTGAAAGCGTTAGCCTGAAGCTCATTTGGAGTAAAATGAATATGTGAGTTGTCAAAATATAGATTGAAAAGAAAAACTATCAAAAATTACTTATTGCTTTGGAAAAGTAACTAACAAGTTATTGCATATAACTTTTTTACCATCTTCCATTTATACTTTCTAAAAGAAGGCCTTTATTGAGTGTTAGGTACTTGTACGGAATGTTAGATTAGGACAAAGACTGGAAATGGAGATTAGCAAACTACATTAAAATATCACTTAAGGTAAGTAAACTAAAGTAAACTCATACCTATTTAGAAAAAACATTTATGGTAAATTTCTTTTTAGTTCAAAAAGGTAATATTTTAAAAAATATTTGTCTTATTTATGCAAATTGGGTAATCGTCTCGAAAGTTGGAGCAACCCCCATTTTGACCAAATTTGATATACAGGGGCACAGAACTAATAAAAAAAGGGCTGGTTATTTTTTTTTGCTGCTTAATTAAATAGTATGTTCTAATTTACTGTTATATTAACAATTTTGTGCAAAAAGACGGGGGAATATAGTGAGAATAGGAATGTTTTTGATATTGGGCAAAATCATAGTTGCTCCCTTTCAAGAGAATTACTATAAATTGTCAGTACATATCGGTAATTATTATTAGTTGAAATAAATAGGTACTCAAAGATAGCAAAACACATTTGTTACTTGCATGATTTTAAACAAAGAGTACCTAAATTATCAAAACCTTTTATTGCTAGTTGTTTTCTTTTTTTATTTAATAATAATAATTTTATTTGTAGGACTCTAGAAGACTATGAATATCCCTTAGGACCATTCCAGAAGACAAAATTGCATAATAGTTCAAGAATCATATCAAATGATCGATAATAATCAAAATAATAATGCCCAACATGACTCACACATAAATTACCAAGCTTTTGTAATTTGTAAAAAATAATAAAAACAATCAATAATATTTTTTGCCTTTATTTTAATTCTTAGGTTTACAATAAAAAAGTACATTAGAGTATAAAAACGTTGTTTTTATAAACACTAAGTTTTTGTCCTGGAATATTTTTGCAGATAAGCTCTTGAAAATACTCCCAGTTTATATAAAATATATTTCCTAAATAATACACCAGCTTGAAAAACCAATTAAATCCAGACACTTTCTAGTGTTTTCCGTATAGTACAAATAATTTTACAATCTGGCAGTAACCTAAAAATAAAAAATACAAATTTCAGGTTTAAATAAGCAAACGTAGGTTTTCTCTAAACATTAATACGAGTTTAATGAGCATTATTTTAACTTTTAGCATTACCAGGGTTAACTTAGGACATTGTAGAGTATATAAATTATAAAAGAAAGATAAGCCATTAAGTAAAAGAGAATATTGCTCCTATGAAAAGATCATTGGTTTAGGTTAGGTTTAGTTACGTAAGGGTTTTCGAGCTGTGAACTGGTAAAAGGAAGAAGAGACACGAATACAAAAAGTAAAATTGAATATCTTTTTAAAGAAACTGGGACGGTATCTCATGGATAATTGAAATAATTTTATGAAAATATTAGTATACTTTTAATGCAAATTTTACTCACAGTTGCTTTTGTTCTTCCATTTAAAAGAGCAATGAAATAATACCTTTCCATATTCAAGTGCACTCATTTTAAAATTAACAATAGACAAGTTATTAATCAGTGTTTAGGCAAAATTTTATGGGGTATTTTTGTAGGACCTTCTTTGTCTGTTATCTAAACATGGTCTTAAGTTTTGATGCATTTCATGGGGTTCCTGGGTTAGTTGCCTTGTCATTAAAGGACTATATGTTTCTTGCAATCTCTGTTAGAAGCTATAAATATCAAAATTTTTAAAGGGAAACAAATATAAATATAAGACATTTAAACTCACCTTTTTTCTACCTTACTTGATGCCTCATATTTAGACAAAAAAACTATCACTAGGTAATAAACCAAAGCATTTTCAATACGTTGTTTACAGTGGAAAACATCATTTTCAACAAATTTAATATTTTTCATAAAACGGTAATAAAATTGTCTAACCTATATCTTTGGTGTATTGTGGGTTAGCTACCTACTGACTGATAGCCTAGTTTACGCCGCAAAGATCTTTGGATTCTTTTAAATGAGTTTTAACTTTAGTAATAAAATCAAAATTGGGTATCAAACTTTACTATTTATGAGTTTGCATAGGATGAAAAGTATGCTTGACTTTAACAAATCTGTCATATTTTAAATTTTAATGCGGTGTTGTGCGCCAATTTGTGAAGTTGGCTATGCACGAACGAAGAACTTTTTGTTTTCATAAGAGCCTAGAGGAAATAAAGAAAAACTAATAAAACGCAAACAAAAAGGCGCTTATGAATAGTGGAATAGAGCCCCTGGTCGTTTCTGAATTCAAGCTTGATGCCATATCTTCGTAATTGACAGAAGTAAGAAACGATAATATCAGGTCATGATAAAGTTTAAACAAGCATTTGATTACAATAACAAAAAATGGGTATTCCATTTAAAATTATAAAATTTCCTAATTTTGAAAATATAATTTCTAAAATTTTTCATGTTTAGTTACGTCATCGCACAAAATTTGGTTAATTTATATTTAACGGTTCCTGAGATAATTCATCGTTTCGGTTTTTTCTACTAGCTTTGTATATTAATAATACCAGGATCAACTGGTTTTAGCAAAGCAAAAGCTCTTTGCTTGGATTATAGAACCTAGCAAAATTTTCTTAAAATACAAAAGTTTATTTATTTTTTAATCTGGGTAGGTGATGCTTATTTAAACCGAGACAAATTTTGTTTGACGACTTAAACTTAAACTTGTGTAAACTATATAATTATTTTTATTAAAATTGGGTTATAAAATTAAGTTAAGTTAAGAGTATTGAACTGTGTTTCCTAATATTAGGTTTAATTATGATTTTATTTATACTATTGTATGTAGTGTGGTATTTTTAATTTTGTTTCCAAATAAAGGAATAGTTACCACAAAAGTGGTTAATTTTTTTAAACTTATGTGGTAAAAGTATTGCTCCAATTTCTGATGCTAAATGGGATAGGATAATAATAATGGAGACAAGGGGTCCATTTATGGTAGGGGAGCCCAAGAGGGGATTTCTGAAGTTACTACAGCGCGTCAGAAAAATATACCGGGGAATACCTAGTACCCGGTAAAGTACCTTTACCAAATGCGAGCCCTGTATACGGGGGCGATCGTAAAAAACAAAAGTATATCCATCAAATTTTCGTGCGCGTCAGATTAAGATAGTGTAAGTTAATTACATGCTAAACAGTGTATATTTTACTAATCGGACATTTGAGAGTGACGTAAAGAAAGCGGAGGGCTACAAAGTTGTAAAAAAGTTCTATTGACATGCTCGAGCGTGGTTATTATATTTTTTTACTTTGAAGAAAATAATTTAAGGATAACAAAAAATATATGTAAAATTCAATACTATTTGAACGATTTCTACGAGCCGTAATATTAAAAATATTTTTTGACATACTTAAAAGTCTGTAGCCGCTTAACTCCCCGCTAAAAGGAATACATTAGATAACATTTTTTTCTTCTTATTATCTCAGCTTTGCAACCCAATAGGTCTCTATGACGCTCGAGTAACTGCAAATTTTGCATCTTGGGCTCCCCTACTATTACAACAAAATTATCAAATTTTCGGTTTAGGTAAAACTAAACAGGCACCTGTAAAATAAATGTTGCCACTGACATGAAAAAAAGTGTCAATAAATCAGTGGCAGTCAGTATTATCAGAAATTATTTTTGCTTTTTTTTATCTTTGGACAAACCACGAAGACTAGAAGCCTAAATACTAACGTACCGTGTGTGTCTTAAGCGAGGTAAGAAGATGTTTGTTGACACGAGACTAAAATACTTGAAGATTTGGGGGGAAGGAAAGACCTCTGCGGGCAGCAGGTTCCACATTCTAAAAACTCTAGGGATAAAAAAACGAACAAAGTGGGAAGTTTGGGGCCTGTCCAGTTGGACCGTATAACGATGCATACGCGCGGAACCACGAGTTTCTCTGTTGGGAACCGTAAGTGGAGGAACTATACTGGACAATTCTTCAGAGCAGAAGCCATGGAAGTACCTATAAAAAGCGATAGATCCCCCACAGCCCGACGATGGGCAAGAGAGGGAAGCCTTTCTGTAAGTGAAGAATTATTAATGAGACGAATAGCGCTTCTTTGAATAGAATCTAGAATGCTTAGGGTTGTGGGGAAGCCATGCCCCAGATATGAGAACAATATTCCAAGGGAGGTCGGATTTAAGACACATATAAAGTGTATAAATTAGAAGGAGAAATATACTTTTTGGCTCGAAAGAGAAATCCAAGCTTTTTGAAGTTACCGTGGCTATAGATACAATGTGTTTATGTCACTTAAGGTTACTTTCAAATGTGACGCTCACAACAATAAAGGTGTATTTGCTCTGCAAAACTTGACCGCTCATAAGTAGAGGATAAGTATTTGATGACTCTTTTCGCGACAAGGAACATGATTGTGTTTTGGATGCATTAAAGTGAACGAGAGCTTGCTGCTGTCTGTTTGGTTTTACTTGAACCAAAAATTTGGTAATTTTGCAATTACAATTAATGAAATAATTCAATATTCTCTAATTGAAATTTTTAAAACTTGGTTTGTTTGTTGTTTGAGATTAGTCTCGTTAAAAAGTTGTTCTACATTTTTTTTACAAAATGTACAGATGAGCCAATAATTAACCTCCTTAAAATTTATATGAAATTTCTCATGTTCAACTCGGCGACGCACCACCCGGTATTATATTTTATAAAATATAAACGCGCTAATAGGCGCTAAAAAATACAGCTATAAAGAAATTGACACTTTAATACTAAACCCCTCATATCATTTCTATACCGGGTGCCCACGAGTTCACTTTCTGGCTGGCCCATACTCACAAAACTTAATGGACTTGTTAGAATAACGAAAAGTAATTGTGGTTGTATATAATAGGCTTTTACGACTAGAATGATGACTAGAATTTTTATTTTTAAATGGGACACCCTGTATATTTTTGATTTTTCGGATTCTTCAAATCATTTTTAGTCAGAATACAATATTTCTAAAACAAATTTTGATCAAATTTTATTTTTAAATTAAATTTTTATTTTGAATCTAGGTGCCATGATCATTCTTAAATTACTCCTCATACTTTACTTACTTTCAGAAAAATTGAAAATCAATTTTATATTTTTAAACCTTTTTACTACAGGGCGCTTAACTTAGTTTTATTTAGTTTTTTGCCCTAGCTTAAAAACCAAAATACGACCATATTATTTTCATAATATTTTCAAATGCAGTATTTCAAAACAAATCTAACGATGTAAAACACTACGACAGTTTACTTTATCTTTTTTAAAAAACAACATTTATTATGTGGGAAAATTATCTTTTGATAATTGCAATGAATACAGAAACTAATTGAATTTGTTGTAAAAACTAATGTTTTTATTTTTTAAACTTTTAACCAAACACAAGCAATTGTTTTTACAACATAGTCTGTTAGTTTTTGTTTTCATGGCAACTACGATAACTGCGACGTACACTATTCAGTATCAAAACAATAATTTTTCTTTCATAATAAATGTTCTTTTTAAAAGAAAATGAAGCAAAGTGTCGTAGTGTTTTACATCGTTGGATTCGTTTTAAAATACTACATTTAAAAATATTATGAAAGTAATATGTTTCTATTTTGGTTTTTGAGATAGGGTAATAAAAGTAAAAATATGAAGTTTAGAGCTCTCTTTTAAAAAAGCTTAAAAAGATAAAGTCGGTTTCGTATTTTTCTAAAAGTAAGTAAAGTATGAGAAGTGATTTTAGAATGATCATCTAGATGAAGTATCAAAATTTAATTTAAAAATCAAATTTGACCAAAATTTGTTTTAAAAATATTGTATTCCGACTAAGAATGATCTGGAGAATCCGAAAAACAAAAAATATACAGGGTGTCCTATTTACAAATCAAAAGATCCAGTCATTTCCGGTGAAACCAGAAGTCGTAAAAACCTTTCATATACACTTAAAAATAAATTTTTGGTAGTCTAATAACTCAACCAAGTTTCGTCAGTATCGATAAAAAATAAAAAAATGGCAGCTGGAAAGTGATCTTGTGGGCACCTGGTATATTGCCATTTTGTAGCTGAAAAACACCTTTTAAAACCAAAACTACATGTAATGGAAAAATAGCACTATAGTCCACTTGTACTTAAAAGACTAAAATGAATTAATAAAATCGTATGGAATGCTATTTGAGTAATCTCACCTCATGATACTAGCCTTGCAGCTATCAAAAAGTTTTAGAAAATATTGTCGCCGTCTATATTGTGTGTCTCATTTATTATAAAAACAAGTCTTGACAACGAAAGCTTTTATGATGTTTGATGCCTTAAAATGTTATATTTTGACTGATGTTTAATTATTACAAGATACAAGGACACAAATTAAATTAGAATACTTTTTTTCCGATATTGCAGCCCAATAAGAATGTATTTTTTTTAATTTTGCCGTAGGTAGAAGCAAAAAAATTGGTTGTCTGCAATTGGTTTACTGACGATAGTTGAACGTGACAACGTCAAAGGAATCATTACCTTTATTGCCGCAATTATCGTTGCTATAAACAAATGACACTACATTCACTTTTCACTTCACTTCATACTTGACGAAAACATGTAAATGTATCATTGTATAGCAGCTGTCCACGCGGACCGCTCACTTAAGTAGGAAAGAAACAGATATCGAACGTGGAGGCCGATTGTGCCTCTTCCGCGCTCTCGCTTGCACTTCAAGCCTTAAATTAAACGATTCAGAGCGAGGTAACGCCGTATGAGTCATGTTTTTTGTTGCGTGCAGCCGGCTCCATCGAAATATAAGACGTTGTTGGGAAAATTTAACATAAAAAACTTAATAACAATTTTTTGGTACACCCTGTATCATATTTTTTAAATGTTATTAATTGGTTTGCAAATCTATATATTTAGGCAATTTTGTAACTCAATAATATAATACCGAAGTTATGATGAATATTAGTTTTTAGGTTTTATTTAATATAAGATCTTTTAACTTACCCTGTATAGCAGTTTTAAATATTTTAATATATTGTGCACAATTCCCATAAAACATGTTTTTTTAATTGTAATGGTAACGTCAATATCGAATTTTAAATATATTTTTTTACATTTTAGATTAACTATTTTTGTGACACTCTGTACAGGTTTTTGATATGCTAGTATAAACCTACTTATACCAAGTATCTAGTGCTAAAATTTTATTTCAATACCTTTAATAGCAAACATGTTACAGCTAGTTAAAATTTAGATCATTTTTATTTTACTTTCCACACGCAAGATAGAGAGTGCGGAAAATTATTTTCACACTTTTTTTAAATCATTTTAGGCGAATTAAAAAATATGATAAAAATGATTTTGTTGTGCGAGAAACGATATATCAAGTAGGCGTGGGGGTGGGGGAATTTTTTTGTAATTTTTTAAGTTTTTTGGAAACATCTATATAGTTGTAAACCAATCATTTCTTACAATTTTTTTAATAAAAAGTTCCAAAAAATTGTTGTAGCACATAAAAAATAAATAAAATCCTTTATATTGGACAGATATACATAAACATTCTGTATATAAGATACACAAAACACTATAAAATTATATAAAAACTTTTTAAAAGCACTGTATAAAATATATTAATATAAAAAACAAAAATAGCCCAGTTATAAGTATAATATCTAGAACCACTAACCAGAACTAACCCTACATGTCCTAACCAGATGTACATAAAGACCCTGTACATAACAGTGTTCAGAGAGCTAATATCCTTTTTTTTTATTTTATATGTCATACTTCATAAAAACCCTGTACATAACGGATTATTTTTTTCATTACTGATTTTTGCTAATTTGGCCAGGATTATTTAGAACATCCTGTATAGATATTATATTTTCTTCATTTAACTATAAATATGTAATTTAAAAAAATCCTATATCTAATTTGACCAATTACTGAATTTTTTCATTTTATTAACATATTGTATAATGTATAAAATAGCTTAATTAATATACTTAATATTAAAACCCCTGTACTTTTTTACTGCACGTATGTATGTAATATACGTAAAATACGGAGGCCGATGGTGCCTCTTTGTCGCTTTCCGCTTTCTCGCTTGCACTTCAACCATTAAATGGAACGCGGCTAGCTAACGCCGGCATGAGTCATGTTTTTGGTGCTTGCAGCCGGGTCTATCTAATTATAAGACGTTGTCACGTTAATAATAAACATTCCTCCTAAAGTAAAGTGTCTTTCCCTTCCTTAGATAATTGCTTGATCAAAACATACCCGGGAAAAAAAGTGGAACTTTTCTTCCTCCTAATGTCAATAACTATTATTAAATTGTCATTTCGTTACTAAAAACAACTTTTAAAACCAAAACTATAAGAGAAGATAGCACTATCGATCACTTGTACTTAAGATACAAACAAAAATTCATAAAATCGTATGGAATGTTGTATGTTTTAAGTAATCTTACCAAGACCTCCGCGGGAAATATGGCCCTTATTCTACAAATGACACCGCGTTTAATCAAAGCACGCTTCTAACTCGAGCTTTAAGCGTATCGTGCGAACATTATCGTGTCCCATGTCCAGTCGAGCTGTCGTGGGTGTAAAATATGGTCCTATTGCTCACCCAGGCCAGTGGTGTTCATCTTAAAATAAAATTATTTTTTTGTTAATATAATTTCATGTTTTAAATTAAATATTATGAAATTTAAAGTACAAGAGATGTAATAAAAGTATCGTTTAAAGCTAACGATTCGCTGGATTAACAACTTGAATCCTGAAAAGCTTTGCAACGGAGTATTATGAAGTAAATGTGAGACCCTTAATACAAAAGGCACTGGCTAAACGACCGCCGATGGTTTTGCTCAATTTTAAGAAAAAAAACATCGTCCGGCGGTTTTTTATATCTAGGTATAAGAAAACGGCCGAAAATTATAATTATTTTAGCGGTTTTGCTTAAAAAGACGATTAAAAACCGCCGAATAATAGTCAAAGTCAACTTAACTTTAATAATTATTTGTTGTATTGTTTAATATTATTTTTATTATTGATCAACAAACAAAAATGAAACTGGGAGACACCTACAAAGGTACAAGATAAATAATTTATAAACACGGCTTATTTCTTTAAGCATATTATTAAGGTTAAAAAAATGTATTTAAGTTCTCCCATAGCTACAGGGCTGTTGACTCGTAAGCGACAGGTCCCGAGTTTGATTCCGGATAGTAATTAATTTTTTTTTCTTTAAATTTTGTGTTCTTGACAATTCTTTATACATTGTTTCTAATTTTTATTTTTATTGTTTATAATTTAATTTTCATATCAAATAATTTTCCTCTTTTTAAGAATTTTAGGTTATATCTAATTGCTGACTTTAATGCTGTGTTTTTTGGTGTTGTAAAATATTGGGTTCACGTGACGAAATAGTTTTGTATGTGTCTAGGCCCTTGATAAAGTTGCAATCCAGCCACGAAACATAACCGATAAATACAATAGTAGTTTTAGTTGCCTGTCCCCATCACGCTATACTACTCCAATTTGTTTTTCTAAAGGGTACTATTAACTAAACTACAATATTAAACAATAAAACTAGAAAAAACTAAACTCCTATGATACGCAAAATAAATACCTAATTATTAAGCTTAGATTAACTTTAACTATTTTTGGGCGGTTTTTATTAGTTTTTATAAGCAAAAGCCGGTTATAACAAATTATTTATACTTTCGGCGGTTTTCTTCTTATAATTGAGCAAAACCGCCGGCCGTCGGTTAGCCAGTGCAAAAAAAACCAATATCTCTTTTTTAAATGCCGCTTAAAACCTATGAAAAGTGGCTTTTTCTTTGGAAATTTGATTTGTTGTGGATTCTGACTTCCTGATTAAAGTTTCTCATGGGCACAAAGCCAAGTCGCCTTTGGTTTTAGAGTTATAGCACCTCAATTTGCATATTTTTTAAGATAAAATTTTGAGTACATCCTACAATTTTAATTTATGTTCTACTTTTACAAAAAATCTTTAAATGCATAATTATAAGTGATTGTACAGAGTGTATCAGAATGTTGTTTAAATATTTAGGGGCAGATTCTATCATTGAAAATATAAAGTTCTTATAAACATGGGTCCGCACACAAAATGTTAATAAAAATTACCCGACTTTATGTTTTTATTTTTTTTAATTTATTATTTTTAAATTTTTAGTTTCTTTGTTTATTTTAAAGTAGGTTTAGTTTTTTTCCTACGACCACTTGTGAAAATAGCAAATAGCACACTGGTTTCATGCATAGAAAATGCGTTATATCACACTAGTGTTGCAAAGTACTTTACAGCACTAGTGTTGCAAAGTATGATGTCATTCTAAAAACTGCTATTGGTTTTGCAAGTGACATATTTATTGTAGTGACAGAAAAAAAGATTTTTACTTACCTTAAACAGTAGAACCCAAATTAGCGAAAATCATCTTATTGACGTTAAGTTACTGCACAGTATAAGCTTTCTTCCAATATTGAAAAGAGTAATAATAAAATTTCCGAAAAAATAAGAACATAAACAAAAATAGACATTACCACAAAAACAACTTTCACTGACAGATCGCTCAGTGGCACAGTGTTGTCAGGTATGTACATCAAATTAAAAATCTCCCTTCTACCTTTGAGCACGCACCTTATAGAGGCAGCCTTGCCGCTTGACCGTTCGACTTAAAGCGCCAGAGAAAAAAAGCCTATAGATCAAATTCCTTTCTCTCTTTCTTCGTGTACTCAAACAACTAGTTAAATCTTTTTTAATCCCTAAATAAACCTAAGGCTAATACCCACTTAATGAATCCACTTTCTTTTATCCATTCATAAATAGAATCAGACCCTTTCGATGTTGCCAAATGCTTTCCATAAATGCTTTCCATATTTTGCATGGTAACTGACGTTTGGTAGTCGTTTTTTACTTAGGACTTTAGATTATGCATTTACAATTTTCATATTTTTTATATTTTTCTTAAAAATATGAGGAAAAACTGTAATTTTTACTTAATTTTACATGTGATGTTCAGTTTCATTAACTCGTTTTACCAATTTTACCCCACCCAGCACCCCTTTTCACTCCCCGGTCCCGTAAGTTTGTTTACTGATATTTTTTAAAAACGGAATATTTTGGATATGCACCACTTACATTTTATTTAGAAGAGTGTCTACAATATGTAAGTATCGATAATTTTTAAAAACCCTTATAATAGCAGAAAACCGTATTAAACAATTACCGTTATTACCTAACAAAACCATACAATTTTTATTAAGTGGGGCCTTTTTAAATTCCAAAATGAGAAAAGTTATATAATGCTTCTAGGTAGGTGATTTTCGATGTAAAAATATTGTCAATACAGTATAATAGAGCAGTGAGGAAAAGTACATATCACACTAGTGTTGCAAAGTAAATATCACCCTAGTGTTGCAAAGTTCTCAATTGTTTTTTATTTTTTCTGAACAGACAAACTTTATTTGTTTTTTTTGGTGAATAATTTGTGGTCGTAGGAAAAATAGTGTACAGTACTCATGTGAAAATGACTTTCTTACACTCGTGGGTTTGTCGCACTCGGCTAACGCCTCGTGCTACAATATTCCAACTCGTGTGAAATTAGTCATTTTCCACACTTGTAATGTAATATACTATTTTTATAGTTTATTGAATTAACATTTCTCATATGTATATTCAAAAATATTATGCACGTGTCTAACAGGATTTGAAAATCGATAAAATTCCTTAAAGACGTAATTGAAAAACAAAAATAATTCTTGTCTGCTCTATGTCAGTTGGTGTATGTTTAACAAATAAGTCCGATTAATCTTATTCACGATGTAACTATGTAAAATCTGCGCGCCATGCGTTCTCGGTGTTACTTTGGCTTATCTCGCCGCGTTATAAATGACTAAATAAGTGGTTTAGATTTAATTGAACATAGACGTCTAGAGGGTGTTTCTAAGTAATTTATCTTGACCAATATAAAGCTGGAAAGTTTTTTTTTAAACATGTTATGAAGTTACTATTTGTAAATGTGTTCTTCAGTGTGCCTACGTAAGTTGGCGTCATATAGGAAACTTTTTTCTTTAAAGGTAGTAGACAATGTTGTGTTTTCAATATTACTACGTTCTTAGACTTTTATAGTTTTTAGTTCTAACTGATACACGACATTTTGGATGTCGTCTGACTTCAGTCGTTTTTAAGTTATAACCAAAACTACTTTAACGAAGTATCGGTTGCCGAATATTTTATATATTGATAATTGGCTTGCAATACAGTTGTTGTTTAAATGCACAGCAGCTTCTTTGAATGTCTTTTTTTTCCAGTGTTCTTTGTGAATAATTTTGGCCTCCGATCACTGTATGGAGTAATGTTTTTATCGAGCATGTTCGGCCACTCCCGATCTCGATCCCACCTCGTTCCGTATATTTTTTGTATTTTTTTATTCTAATTTCTGGTATTTTTTTTTGTTCAAAGCTCCTCATTAGTTAAAAAATATGTAGTTATGTACATCTTTTAGAAAAAGACAAGCCAGGAATATTTTAGCGGCAAGAAAAAAAAACTGATTATTTCATAGAACTAAAACTAAAATATGCATGTATTGAGGGTGAAACAATGTTTAAAATTCTCCGGAAAAGGAAAAAAGTTACAAGATAAATATTTCATAAACACGGCCTATTTCTCCAATCATAATATTAAGGTTTAAGAAATGTATTTTAAGTCGTCCAATAGCTACAGGGTTACAAGTGATGACTCGTAAGCCACAGGTTCCGAGTTCGATTCCCGGATAGGTAAATAACGTTTTTATTTTTTTTACAATTTTTTATACATTTAATTTCTAATTTTAATTTCTTATTGTTCATAATTTAATTTTTGGTAAAAAAATTCCAATTTTTAAAATATTAAGTTATATTTTATTGCTGACTTTAATGCTGACGATGACGTCCTGATAAGTTATTTCTTTCCTGACTGACAATATCCTTTTAAAGTGTTTTTTGGTGTTTTAAATTATTTATTGGGTCCATGTGAAAAAAAAGGTTTGGAATGTGTCTTTTTTAATTATAGGCTCTTGATAAAGTGGCAATCCAGCCACGAAACGTTCGTGGATTTATTTGCCTGTCTTCATTCCCCTATACTACTCTAATTTGTTTTTCCAAAGGGTGCTATTACCTAAACTACAAAATAAATAATATAACCACAAAAAACTAAACGCTTACGGCACAGCAAAATAAATAATTATTAGGGTTAGATAAACCTTATTTATTTTTTGGCGGTTTATAATAGTTTTTATAAGCAAAACCGCTGAACGGTGGCTTCTATCGATAAAATAAGTAGAAACCGCCGGTAATAACAAATTAATTATACCAGCATCTACTTATTAGACAAGTTTCATTGTCCAGCGGTAGGATATTAAATTAAAAAAATAAGACCATCAATTGTAGCGGGGTGGCTATGTATATTAAAAGTACAAGGAAAAAATTCCTTACTGTCTTGGTGTATTATACAAAGTATTTTACTCCCTTTATAGACAGTCAAAAGAAAACATCCTGCTTTTCTATGCTATCCACCACGACTCTCTCCCCAGACCGGTTCGCCTGCCTTTCAGAAACTCATCAGTGAGGCTGTATCGAGTAAAATACTTTGTATATATATATATTTGTGCACCTCTTGTTTAAAAGAAATTTTGCGTTGGCAAAACCAACTTAAAAGGTGGAAGAAACACATTTCGCAGACACCAATGTTTCTACAACAAAAAACTCCTTTAATCCGCTATTAAGATACGCGCACATACGTCGGCATCGGACGAATCGGAAAAAATAGTTTTGGTGAAATAAAATGACACAGACGCACATGCCAGTCATGGGTAAACCATGGGTAAATATTAAAAATTAGCGCCTATTTACCCATGGTATAAAACCACTGGGTTAAAACCCTCTTGTAGAATTCTTGTCAAAAAACGCAATTTCTGACCAGTCGAACATAAGAAGGAAAAAATGGGTACTAGTAGTAAAAGCACACCAGTTGAATATTTTGTATGGGTGAGGACCTTTTTTTGCTCTTTAAAAATTTATATCTTTAAAAAGTTTGGCCACCCTTAAAAATGTTCGGCCACTCCTAAAACAAAAAGCTGGCGTCGCCCCTGAGCACAAAAGTAGGATAATAGGTAGCATTGTGTCCGCTGCGTTGCTTGAAATGCAAGCAGCGGTACAACACTGAAACAGGGCCAGCGACATTCATATACAAAAATTGCAACTGGAGGGCTTTCAGGGAACTCGTCAAAAGAGATACCAATATCGACGACAATTAGAATTGGCGTTATCAAAGTGGACCACCATTATACAGAACGCCAGAGATAAAGTGGCGCGAAAAGTGCCTCTGAAAGCAAAGGAAGACCGGCTTCCCCGTGACATACTAAACATCATTGCATAAACAACGTCAGGCGTCGCTGGCAACGTTTTAGGCAAAGAGAAGATTACAACCACTCTCTGGCTCTTCAAACACAAATTGCCTCCAAGATAAGAGAGTATAAAAACAGTTCCTGGTCTGCTACACTTAGAGGGCTATCGGTGCAAAAATAACTCACTGTGGAGACTTAGAAGGAGACTGAAGAATAAATATAATAAAATTCCTACTCTCTGAAATGCAACAGTTCAATCTGCATTAGAAAAGGCCAACGTCCTGGCAGACCACCTAGCAGAAGTATGTAGTTGCCCGCCGGATGCAAATGAGGAGCAACGCAACATCTCTAGAATAGCCAGCGAGATTACTGCTCAGAAATATCCCATTCCTCCTCGCGCCAATGAAAGCCATAGTACAATACACACACCTAATAAATAAAACTATAATTTTACAGCATTTTCCAGAGGCTTGGAAAAAAGCCATAGTAGTGCCAATACTAAAGCCGGGCAAAGATCCTTCCAACCCAAATTCCTACAGGCCCATTGCGCTATTAGATGCACCTTCAAAAGTGGCCGAGAGGGCTATTGTTACTAGAATTAAAGGATTCAATCTAAAGCTACCACCAGAGCAGTTCGGGTTTACTGAAGGACTGCAACCAGCTCTACAGTTAGCAAGAGTGGTACAGGATGCCCAAAACGCAAATAACCTACGAATGAACACAGTACTGCTTCTTTTAGACATCAAAAGAGCTTTTGACACTGTTTGGCATTCCGGGCTGCTTTACAAGCTTCTGGTTGTGCATAATCTACCATTATTTATTATTTCTCTTATACACTCCTATATCAATGGAAGGAAAATACAGGTTAGGGTGGAGGGCACCTTGTCGGAACCTAGACAGCTTTATGCTGGAGTCCCCCAGGGCACCGTCCTCTCTCCTACCCTTTATAACCTATACATGGCTGACATACCATCTTACCCAAATACCCAGCTTGCCTTGTTTGCAGATGATACTCTCATTTATGCACGATCATTCTACGCCCAAGTAGCCAAACGCCACGTTCAAATGCACATCAACAACCTTAAGCCATACTATGACAGGTGGAAAGTCTTGATAAATGCTGATAAGACGGTCTGCACTGTAGTGACCAAAAAGTTTACTAACCATCGCATTATAGAACCCATTGTTATAGACAGAACACCTATCATACCAGATAAAAAGGCCAAGTACCTGGGCGTGACAATAGACGAAAGATTGTCATTTAAACCACACACCACAGCGACTCTAAGAAAAGTCTTTTCGGCCACACAAAGCCTATACCCTCTTTTGTCGCCTAGGTCACATCTATCTCCAGCTAATAAACTCCTTATATACAAACAAATAATTAGACCAGCGGTGTGCTATGCAGCTCCAGTATGGTGTTCTATGTCCTCAACACAGTTCTCGAGACTACAAATCTATCAAAATAAAATTCTCAGAGGGGTGACATCCTCCGGGCGATACACCAGAATACAGGAACTACATGAGATGACCAACACAGAAAGAATACAAGAATATGTCCACGCAATAAGTGACAAATTTTTCAGAAATAAAATTCATGCATCTACGCTTACCACACATCTAACCGATAGTCGGTTTGACGGGGAACATGTCACTAAACATAAACCACTCTACCATAAACTACCCCTTTACTATGAACCTGTTTAAATTTTAAGTAAGTTAAACTAATACTGCACAAACTCTAGTTAAAAGAAAATACTAACAAGAATTCGCCCTTTCTAAGGGCGTTAAACCTTCTACGTTCCTTAAATATAAAGCTGGTTTTTTCACATTTTTCCAGTAATGTCATAAAGAGCAGCATCCTATTTTAAATTGCAAAATCTCTTTTAATTTTTTTTTTAAAACTTAGGTTAAGAATAAATCTCGGAAGACCACTGTGAGGTTACTTGCCGGAAAGTGGTTACATCAAACAAATTCTATTTAAAATAAGCAGTTTTACCCCTTGGCAAACATCCTGCCCGCGACTCCGGTCGTTTTTGCTCCTCTGTCTATGTGCTAGCTGCATAGCTCAGCGTGAAGTATTTATGTATTGTAAATATTGCTTATTATTGTTAAAACATTTATGTAATAAAGATTTTTAAAAAGAAAAGAAGAGTGTCCGCTGCGAGTTATTCTGTCAATTGCAGTCGGGTGTGGAAAAGTGGCACTTTCAACACTAGATAGGAAATATACTAATACACAATTAAAAATATTTGTTACATCCGTAAAGAAAATCTAAGTAAACTTAAACTAAAAAGAAATTATGTTTTTCTTAGAACTTTAAAATCGTAATTCTTGGGTTTATTGTGCAGCATTCGCTTTGGCCACTTCTTGCCGCCACAATGTCAAGAATACCTCGTTGGTAAATTAAATTATTTTATTTCACCAATATGTAATTATACTTTTGTACCCCAAACTAAACTACTGTATGTTTTAATTTTTTTATACAGAGTGGCTGTTCCTATTTTGACCCATTTTAATCGCGAATATCTTTAAAACAAATAAAATTATCAAGATGCCGTTTTTGAAAATTGGTTAAGATTTTGTTTTGTGATATTTTGCAGAAAATGCTCGATTTTTTGATAAAGAGAAATGTTGTTATTTTAAATTTAACACCCTTTATATTTTTATATACATAAAGCTAAGTTTTTTTTCAAAAAATATTTAACAAACGATATGATTATTTTAAAAAATAACGGAATTATTAACCTCCAAAAATTGACAGCACGCAATTAGAAATATTATTTCAAAATGAAAATAAGCTTCATGAAAGGTTTAAAAAATACGCCAACAAAGCCATACGTTATTTACAGAAGTGTCGTCCCGTCTCATGTCGTGTCGTGTCGTGTGGTAACATGTCGTATCGTGACGTTGTATGCCGTGATGTGACGTGACCACATTTCTCTGATACATTATAATGAAGATTGGTGTTAAATAAACTTTTCAGGTCAGTGTGTTGTTCTTTTTTATGTTGCTATTTGCGCTTGTATTTATCTTTAAAAAAAATACCTAAATATATTAAATAAAGACAAGTTACCTTTTATCGCACATGCGAAATTAATAATATTATGTCCTTAATTTTGTATTAAGTTTTGAATTTAAAGGTAATTTTAAGGTCGTTTCTTAAAACTTAAATAAAGGTATAAAGTAAATTCGTTTTATAAACATCTAACAACAATCTAGTTGAGCCCCAGATCGTTGCTCTTAATACGAGTATATCTAAAGCTTTTGACCAGGTCTGGCATGACGCACTTCTCAATAAACTTCCTTCCTTCGGTCTTCCAACTAAACTCTGCTTTTGGCTCTTCAGTTATCTTTCTAATCGACGTATATCATCATGTTATATATATGTCATTGTTGATGGCCACTCTTTAAGCTTTTACGAAATTAATGCTAGAATGCCTCAGGGTTCAGTGCTAGCACCAACTTTGTTTCTTCTTCACATCACATCTTTCTTCCACAACCAATCCCATTCAGAGTTATGCTGACGATAGTACCCTCCACTCCAGTTTTCAGGTTCTCAAACCAATCTCTCCACCCGACTAGGAAAGCAAACGCAGAGCGATGCAGATATCTCTTTCATAGGATCTCAATTTGATATTAGATTGGGGCGCCAAAAATCTCATTCAATTTAATGCATTCAAAACACAATCATGTTCCTTGTCGCAAAAAAATCATCAAACACTCACCCTTTGCTTATGAGTGGCCAGGTTTTGCAGAGCGGGGGCACATTCAACCTTGTGGGCGTCACATTTGAGAATAATCTTAACTGGCATAAACACATTGTATCTATAGGAATCAAAAAAGTTCGGTTTTCTTTTCCGACCCAAAAAGAATTTTTCTCCTTCCAATTTATACACTTTGTATGTGTCCCAAATTCGACCCTCTGGAATATTGTTCTCATGTCTGGGGAATGGCATCTCCTACAACCCTTAGCATTCTTAATGCCATTCAAAGAAGAGCTGTTTGTCTTATTAATGATCCTTTACTTACTCAAAGACTTCCTTCTCTTGCCCATCGTCGAGCTGTGGGAGATCTATCGCTCTTTTATAGATACTTTTAAGGCTTCCGCTCCCACAAATTACTCAGTATAGTCAACCTCTTGCAGCTCCCAACAGAGAAACTCGTTGTGCCGCACGTATTCATCCCTATACGGTCCAACTGAACAGGCTCAGAACTTCCCATTTCGTTCGTTCTTTTATCCCTAGAGTTTCCAGACTGTGGAACCTACTGCCAGCGGAGGTCTTTCCTTCTCCCCCAAATCTTCAAGTTTTTAAGTCCCGTGTTAACAAACTTTCGCTTACCTTACTTAAGACACCCACGGTACGTTAGTATTTAGGCTTTCAGCCTTCGTGGATTGTCCAAAGATTAAAAAATAATAACAATAAAAAACAAATAATAAAGTCGGGTAATACCATATGAGCCAAACTACCTAATGTTAATAATTAAATACGCAAAAGCTTTTTATACTTTAATAACATATGTTATTGCTCGACGTTGTTTTTTATCTTTTTTATTTTTTATTTTTTGTGACTTTTATTTATTTTCTTGAAGTGGGTTGATTTTTTTAAACATTAATTTTAACGTTGCATTATTACTAAGTAATAAAGTACATTACCATTATTTTAAATTTATATTACCCAGAATTTGCATAATTGCTTTAAAGCTAAAAGTTAAGTACATATTTCTTTACTTATAAAATTACCTTATGTGCGATTTGTAGTAGACTTCAACATTTTCTTTAAATGTTAACATGTCAAATAGCAATAAACCGAACGTAACTGTGTGTGTTTTTAATTTATAGAAAAGGTTTTGTTTATTTGTATTATTGCTAATTTCTATGATTTAAAGTAGTAAAATGTTTATGCTAAGCATAATATTGATTTACGGGGAATAAAGTTTTTGTTGCTTAAGATGCTTCAGTAGGTGTAGCATCGAATTCAGAGTGGCTTTACAGTGACGGAAATTATGCTCCAGAGCTTGAAGCTCTTGAACTGCTATAAAAGTTAGTCACCGGAACGCATCCCTTGACAAAGAATGAGAGCTGGTGAATGAGGAGCAAGGGGAAAGAAAAACGGAGTAGGTAAGGTGCATTACACTTTCGGTCATGAAATGGTCATAAAGTGTCACTAATTGGTCATCTATACACAACAATACAATATCATGATTATCAAAAAAATTTTAGCCTCTTAAATAAATCATACATGGCTCAATTAAAAGAATGCAATTAATCACAAAATGATCAACATTGATTAGTATGATTTAGTATAGGGAGTCAAGAGCTTGTCATCCTGAGGTCAAACCAAATGTACTGGCGACTGGCGCTGAAAAAGCAGCCAAGGCCATAATCCAGAAGAAAGAGAAGTAGAAGAAAAAGAAGAAAAGAAGAAGAAGAAGAAAAAGAAGAAAAGAAGACTTCTGTATTAAATGATGACATTTAAGAACAGAAAGTTTGGTGAGCGGCCCAAAATTAAAAAATGTAAAATAAAAAAACAAATTTTAAAAGTTAATAACAATTAAATAATTGCTCATAGGTATTTATTATTTGGTCAAAAATACTGGAAAAAATATAAATAGTTTAAAATTTTTACAGGGCGAGCCGTAGGCGAGTCCTGTAGTTTTGAGGAGACCCGAAAAATTATTTCCGGTCGAGTATCGTACATAATTTTTTTTTAATTGACTGGAAAAAAAAACTGTGTAAATTTTTAGTGTTATATTTAAACGACAATAAGGCAAGGCTGCTTCAATTATTTCATCTGAATTTTCCATGTCTGACTCCATTTTGGCAAAATGATGCTTTCTTTACTTTACAATATCTTGAACTGTCAAATAGTAACAATTGAACTCTGACAATTTTTGTCATGGCTAACAGGATTTTTTGATATCAGGGACCGGAAAGTAAATGAGAGACCGGAAAGTAAAATAGGGACCGGAAAGTAAATTAGTCCTGTAAAATAGCAGTTTCCGCTTAAAAATTGAGTGGAAAATTCAATTTTCCGGTCAATTAAAAAAATATATTTAGCACCTCAACATTTTTTTCCACGTTTTAAATCTTAAAAACAATTACAAATGATATTAATTTGCCCGTTTAAACAATTTAACTTAAAGCACAGACAATTGTAGTTTCACTATAGACTCCCAGAACAATGCTACATTTTTGGTCATCAGTTTGGACGCTGGCTTGGCTGAATTTATAAAGCGGCAAATAATACGTACTGTTTACGTGTGTACTCGATGGTTACCCGCTTCATAAATTCCTCAAAGCGAGCGTCCAAAATGATGACTCAAAATTTAGCATTGTTCTGGCTGTCTATAGTGAAACTACAATTCTCTTTGCTAATAGCAATGTTACTAATGTAACATTTAGTTTGGATGACCCTGTGTGTGCATGTACAGGGTGGCGTCTTTTCGTTAACCTGGCAGGGTTCAGATAGAACAAATCTGATTGCGCAATCTAGATTTCAATTTTTGAACCAAATTTAATGGTAAAAACAAATTATAGCCAACTTGATTCGTTTTGGAGATACAGAGTGTTTTTCGATTTGGTTAGGCACTTGTAACTCGCTTGATATTAAAGATAATAAAAAATGCAAAAAGGAAAATTTTAGGGATTTTTAGATAGAATTCAGTGGCGTACCTGCATTTTTCCATTGATTTTTATTTTAAACATATAAAACAAAGTTGTTTTTTATTTAATGGAAAACCCGGTATATTTTAGTACCAATAAAATGGTATCCTTAAAAGCCGTAAAAATACCGCACTTAATATATTTAATTTTTAATGGTTTCGGAAATATGGCCATCATTCGGAATTCAATAAAGAAAATAGCATTTCTAAAACAAAACACCCTGTATATTGTATCACTATCAAAAATACATTTTAAAGCTCTTTAAAAATTGACCACATTTTAAATCATTTTTTCCAACAGTTTCGGAAACATGAGCGTCCAAATCCTAATGCATATATCTACTATTTTTGGATTTATATGGTCATATTTCAAAAACTATAAAAGATAAATATATCAAATGTGGTATTTTTTAGCTCTTTAAAATATCTTTGCAACGGTAGTATATTATACAGGGTGTTTCGTTAAAAAATCCTAATGATGACCATATTTCCGGAACCATATTAGGAATAGATATAATTAATGTGGTATTTCTTAAAGCTTTTAGAAAACCTTTCTATTGGCAATAAAATATACAGGGTGTTCCATTAAAAAAAACATCTTTATGTTATAACTTTAAAATAAAAGTCAAATAAATGGATTAAATGTAGGTAAGCTACTGAATTTTACGTAAAAATCAGTTACAAGTGTCTGGCCAAATTGACAAAATTAAAAAAACAAAACATATCAACTTAGCCATGGTTTGCTTTTACTACTGAATTTGTTTTAAAAATTGAAATCGAGGTTGAGCAATCAAATATGTTTTATCTCTTTAAGGTTTCGATATACCCTGCATTTTTTTAATGAATCAATTAAAAAGGAAAATAAGTTAGGGTAATAAAATATAATATGTTTAAATTGCTGCCGGGCTCCATCTTAGGAAACTAATTTAATGTAAAGGAGAGCCTGGTGGCACATTATTCAAAAGCTGCTGATGACTACTAAAATAAAACTAAAACAATCTAATTACTTCAGAATACTAGATACTATAAACTATAAAATTAACCCAACCAAACATACTTATGCTATAGATACTGACTAATAATTTAATTTTAAAACAAATAAACATATAAAGGTTATTTAGCTAAGAATTTACTTTAGTGATTGTACCCCAAAATTATGTCGTTTATCAAACTAAAATATCTATAAATGCATGATTTTGCATCAGGAAACATGTCTGCAATCTTCCGACAACATATCATTAGACTCTGCACAAAACAGAGTAAGGGGCACGAGTAATAGATCATTTCATAAAAAAATTAAACAAGCAGTGGGCAGGTCAGGATAAAGAGATAAGACGCTCAGAGATTGAAGAATAAGATTGCCCACCCATGACCACGATATAAAATTATTTATTGTAGTTGTTGTATGGCAAAGATGCTCCGCAATGCTGTTATTTACTGTTTGAAATAGGTCTGGTTAGTTCTGGTTAGTCTTTAGGCCTTTTCAAATATTCATCTTGGGTTAACCCGATCAATGAAACCGTTTAAAAAGAATCGGCCAGTCTCTACCCGTGTTAATAGATTGACTGGATCCTTAACTTGGGTTTGATCCTGCTGACCCAGGTTAAAGTCAGGGTTAGTCGAATTAAACAGAAGTGTCAAAGTCAGCATTTCGTTTTTTGAGTTTAAATGATTTATCTCGTGTTTATTACAAGTGGAAAAAGTATAAAAAGAATAATTTGATATTTATGAATTATTTACAGCCTAAATATTGTAAAAGTCTTAAAAAATTACGCCACGATATAAACAAAGCTAAAGGGTTATGTTTTGTTTTGACACGATAAATGTACGCCAAATAGAATATACGTGTTCAGAAAATAGCAAAAATCTTAGTAAATCTAAGAAATAGCTGATTGGATTTACCCAACCCATCGAATCAATATTTAAAGTGTCTGTTATCAGTAATTGCGTTATTTTTTAGATTACCATAGAGAGATAACTAATTATTTTAAATTTACCAAAATACCAATAACTTTAGGGCAAAATAATGATGTATGATAAAAAATAAAGTACAAACCTGTTGTTTGTTTTAGCAATACGCGCATTTAGTCCTGACGTCACGACGCAGGCAAGGAATCCAAACAATAGATTTTTATTAGTGGAATTCGTGGTGAAAGTTAAAATAACGCGAGTTATGTGAGTTTTTGTGTGTTTTAAAGTATTTGTGTCTAGTGTCGGCTATTTGTGACACTGTCACTCTAAATTTTCGTTATTATTTGTAATATTAATTCACCCAACCTCACTATGTAAACAAAAGTATAATTTTTACGAACTTCAATCCATGATATTAATGCTGAAGGGTTCCTTGTAATCCATTTTGATAAAACTAATATAAAATATTTTAAATAGTGCTACCAATGTAACAAAAATGAAAATGAAAGTTTATTTTCCATCGAAACCTTTGTTTGTTTTATGGTGAGGCGAGGAGGTAAAGGGGTTTGTTTGGATTCCATTCAAAGCCTTAAAAATACAGCTCTAGAGTCAGCCTTTATAGCAGTGTGAAAAAACGCGTGAGAAAGAAATATAACAAGAGTACCCAAACAGCAAAAACTTTCCACTGAGCAATCCCCCATATAAGTAAAGCATGCGTCGCCACTATTTCTTGACCTTGCTGCAGAGCTGGGATACACTACCAAACAATGGTTAAGCTGTGGAGCGGACATAAAACTTTTGAAACCCGTGCTACATATATGGGGGATTGCCCAGTGCAAAGTTTTTGCTGTTTGGGTATAATCTATCGCTTTTGGTTCTGCTGACCCCTATAATTATGCAGAGCTAAAGTTTATTGCTTTTAAGCATGCGATTGTTTGCACAGCAAAGCGTCAAGACTGCCTATAATAGGTATGTTCTTGAGGGTAAAAAAGGTCAACGTCGTGTGACGTCACACTAAATGCGCAAATTATAGGTTTGTTTCAGCAGGCTGTCAGAAATGTTTGCAACCGTGCGGATTCTGCGCACGTCAAATCTGTTGTTCCAGCAGTGGGATGTATACAATTGTTTGTTGTTCCAGCAGTAATTTTAGGATGTTGAAAACATGTTGGAAACTGTTTGAAAAGTTTGCAAACTTTCTTCAAACATTACTGACAAATTTTTAACATAACCTTTCTTGTATTGACATATAAGCAGTATGCACGCCTTGTTTATTTTTCGTTCGAGCAGAAAACCATTGCCAGTATTTCTGACTAATATTGGAACAATTTCTGCGTTTTACGATTGTTGCTGACATGTCTCCAACATTCTGCTGGAACAAACCTAATGTGGTATAGTTACTATAAGCCCTAATTGTAACTCTTATCGTGTAAAAAAATCAAAACCAACAGAAGAATGGAATATAGACATTATTAATTTGAGTTGTTTATTTGTTATGTGTTTTTACATAACAAAAATTTACCATACTAATTTTACAAGCCTGATATGACTGCACGGTAATACTGTCGTTTATCACATTAAAATATCTATAAATGCATGATTTTGCATCAGGAAACATGGCATGGTAATCTTCCGACAACATATCATTAGACTCTGCACAAAACAGAGTAAGGGGCACGAGTAATAGATCATTTCATAAAAGAAATTAAACAAACAGAGGGCAAGCCAAGATAGAGAGATAAGGCGCTCAGAAATTGGAGAACAACATTGCCCACCCATGACCACGATATAAAATTATTTATTGTAGTGGTTGTATAGCAATTATGCTGTCCAATTCTGCGATTTACTGTATGGAGCAGGTCTGATATCGAGCATATAGGTTTAGGCATTGTTTTCTTTAGACGATTTTTAATTATAAAGATATTTATTAAATTGTCATGTTTGGTTTGGTCCGAGAGATAAACGAGTTTAGTAATCAAGCTGTTTTTTTAATAATGTCTAAGTACATGCAAGACGCTTATTTTACAAACGATCTTTGTGATTTTGAAGGAAAAAAATGTTTGTTTTTGCTTGATGACGGTGGCTCAAAGAAGAAACGTCGGATCTTAAATTTAGTGACATCTTTTTATAGAACAGAAAAAGTGGCAATGATAATATGTCGTTTGTTTTAAAATATTTCTTCAAATAAACTGGGAATAAATAAAAACTTTTTGCAAAATTTCGTTTTTTTTCGGATAAGTCCGGCAGAGCTGCAAATTTTTAAATTGTTAAAATGAAATATTGTTAGGCAATAATGGTGCCCTTGAACTTGTAACAACATGTTTAGTTTATTGTAGTTCGATTTTTGAGCGTGCAAAAAAAAACTAGCAAGCCTCTCAAGGAAAAATTAAAAGTAAAAAAAAACTTAATTTTTTGTATTTCTTCGTGCATTTAATGCAATATAATTGACAAATCTTAAATTTGCAAAAATATTTACCTTGTTCTAAATACAGGCATCTGAAAGGCTTGCATGAAAAAATTGTAAATTAATAAAATTAAAGTGACCAACGTTTTTTAAAATGTAAATACAAAAAAAATAAGATTTGTCAATTAAATTTAACTAAATTTACAAACAACACAACTAAAGGATTTGAAACTTTTAAATTTTTCGAAGCTGTGCAAATGCATGTGCAAATTCCAAAATAAAACTTTTCTTTACCAAATTGTTTTTCTTTAGGCCAATAGCATTAGTTTAAAAAAATAAAAAATCTAGAAGAGCACCTTAGGCCGCACTCGGTAACTCGCTAGAAACGCAAAAAGATTTTTTTCCATTTCCTGTCCATTTCGAACTCCGTAAAGTCATTCGGCTCGTTTCGCACTTACGAATCGGCAACGCAAACGCCTGGAAAGAGAAAGACAATTTTGATCTTTCTTGTCATTTATACTGTTCTATTGTATGGCGTTTGGTATAAAGTGATATTACTCTTTAAACTTGAAAATTTACTTTCTTTTATAAGCGGGTGCTTGCCTATGTTATTTTGTTAAATTGTATTTTGTTAAAACTTTAACATTTAGATGAAGTGTGAGCGCACTAATTATTTTTCTTTATTAAGTTGATACAAACTAAACCACCTCCTGTTTGCGTATAGTCTCAAAATATATTAATGAATATGCATTAAGAACATTGTATTTTGCGAACTTTGAGTCTCTGTTGAGATATGGAATAATTTTTGGGAGGCTAATTCAAGCAATCAGCATATTTTTGTTATACAGAAGCGATTGTTACGAGAAATATCTAAGATGCCTTTCTTAAAGTCATGTCGAAATGTGTTCAGATCAAAGGGAATACTAACAATTTATGGGCTTTATATTTTTGAAAATATTATGTTTTTTTTTATAAAAAAA
Organism: Listronotus bonariensis; assembly: GCA_014170235.1. Classification (NCBI taxonomy): domain Eukaryota; kingdom Metazoa; phylum Arthropoda; class Insecta; order Coleoptera; family Curculionidae; genus Listronotus; species Listronotus bonariensis. The sequence continues at coordinate 70,127 of JACEGR010004217.1, forward strand.
AAGAAAAAAATTGATACTAGTAGCAATCATACATATAATACCCGAAGATTTGATGTAAACTACCCTAGACATAGACTGGCATTGTTTGAGAAGAGTCCGTACTATATGGGGATAAAGTTATACAATAAATTAAGCAGGGAAATAAAAATTCTGTGAATGAAAATTTTTTAAAAGAAAAGTAAAGACATTGCTTATAAACTTGGAACCGTATAGTATTAATGACTTTTTAAATATATGTAAGTTGTAATTATGGTTGTGTATATTTCTTCAATGTGATATTTTGTGTAAAATAATTGACGTCATTTCATTTCATGTTTGTTTGTATTAATTATAAGTAAATGTAATTTGAAATAAAGAAATTTATTATTATTATTTTTATTATTATTATTATTATTATTAAATTCAACTTTTGCTAATTCAAATGGATAATTAATATTATCCCCCTAATATCTCTTCTTTTTATACGCAGATTTTGCCGCTGTTTTTCTCCTTTATTATTTATACAAGATAAAAAAACTGGATACATTATATTTAAGCAAAGAGTAAACTATTAAAATCTAGACATATAATAGACTTAGACCAAGAAAAATATGAATAAAAATGCCAAATCAATGAAAAATAATATAAAACATAAGCAATACAACATATATTTTAAGAAATGGCAAGCGCATTTTTCTATAAAGGTTCATTTTTCCACTAAAGAACCCAGTTCCAGTATCACTTTTTCATTCCCGAAGATTTATAAAATATAAATGATACAGAGTACAGACAAGAAAAAGAAAAGAAATTTCTTTCCTCTCTATTTATTCTTTCTATCTGGTTACAGAGTGCGGAAGCTGGTTTCACTGTTGGTTATTAAAGGGTTAAAATCAAGTTTTAATAAGTTGACCTAATTTAGGAGATGAGACCAAAACGTAATATCTATATATTTTTCAATAAGCTGTCCACAAAAATTTTTGTATGTACTCAATAAATTATTTTATTATTTCTTAAAGTGTTACAGATGGCTTAGATATTTTAGACAGAAGCGGTCTGAAACTTCCTATTGATTTAAAAATATTTAAAAAATAACCTATAAACAAATTAATTTTGTTGTATCTTTATAATTAGATGTTTAATTTTAATTAAGATAAGCTAAACAGTTATCATAAACTGCACAACTGCAAGGTAGTAGTTATTTAAAATAACGACCGTGGTGGCACTACCGCGTTGCCTAAAAGGTGCTGCTAAATGCATAACTGCATGTTTCAGTGCTTGGACAACGTTGACGGAAAAGGGGGAACGATGGGTTAAAACATCTAATAACCCGACACCTACGGTACTCTGATATTTAGGCATATGCCCTAGTGGGATGACAAAAGATAAAAAAACAACACAGCTTCTGTTTTGTAAAATCTAAATTGTTGGTACAGAAATAAAAAGAAGGGTAATTTAAAACACACTTTTTTTGTATATATACAAATAGTAATTTATATAAGTGCATAAAGTGATATTTTTTTTACGAATGGGAAGTTTGACAGCACGTGCGGCAATCTCATAAGTAAAAAAAGACACTTTATGCATGTGTTACATACTATATTTTTTCCACGACCGTATAAAAATTCCCAAAATACCATTTTATACAAGTTGTATTTATCTAAACCTATTCATTTTAATTTTTGCAGCACAGCCATTATATTGCAACAAAAAATTATAGCCTCCTTATTTTTTTAAGAGACAATTATCCTCTTTGTAACTATGCATTTACTATTTAATTTTGGAAAATTGTATGTACTTACTTTTGTAGAAATAATACTTAAACTGTTTAAATTCCTTTTCAATTTCTTAGTCAACCAAATTCGTTATTGCTATACATTTTCTCTGATTTCTATTAAATTTATTTGCAAACCGTCAAATTTTAAAACTAGTGACACATGAACTAAAAGAAATATTGACAAAATCAAAGGTAACTTGACCGTTTGGTTTAGTTGATGTCGCGTTTACGGTTACATTGAATAAATTGATATTTCAGTTTATTGTAGTAGGCATTAAAACAAAACACTAATTTAAAGTGTAAAAAACCCTTCGAAGTGTTAAAAAAGTTACTTTTTTAACACTTTATGTAGTGTACTAAAATGAAGTACTTTAACTTCATGTTAACGATTTAAAAAACAGCATTTTTTTAACGGTCATGGAAAATAGTTATTTAATAAATACCGTTAGTTTATTACATCTAAAAATGTGCCTTAAGCCGCGTCCACACTAGTAAAAATTTACGTTGTGTGCGCCATGCAGCACAAATTTGTATGTGCGTTTCAAATTTTTGCAAGTGTGGACGAGTTCGCCGCATAGAAACACACGCAAAAATTTTTGCGACATTCAACGCACGCTATCCGTCGGTTGTCGGTTTTTTTCAACATCAAAGAGATTTGCGCCGCAATATTGTTTTAGTGTGGACGTATTTACGTTAACGCTATGATTTTGACAAATGTTGTTATTATGACTTGCTGTTTAGAAATTATAGAAGTTAACTGATATCCATCTTTCTAATTTGTTCTAAATCAACCATTCTGTGACTATGTCCGATGCAATGTTAATGATGAAAAGAAAATGCGCTACTTTTATCGTCGTGCAAAAACTTATCAAAAAAAAATGGAGGCTAAAAAAAAAAGACGATATTGGATTAAACATTTGTATCAAAATAAAAAACAATTTGATGGCGTAAAGTTATTATATCAGCTATCCTTGGATAAAAGTACTGGGCATTTCAAAAATTTTTTGCGTATGTCTACAAATGACTTTGAGATTTTAATAAATAAGATTGGACCAAAAATTATCAAAAGGACACCAAGCTTAGAGAAGCCATATCCGTGAAGGAAAGGTTAGCTGTCACATTACGTTTTATGGCTACTGGAGATTTATATACAAGCCTTCAATATCTTTTTAAAATATCCAAACAAAGCATATCATTGATAGTTCCAGAAGTATGCAGTGCTTTAATTGACTTTCTAAAAGATTATGTAAAGGTAATGTGGTAATAAAACCTAATTTTTATTTTTAAAAAATTATTATCTTTCAAAAACGACAACTGTAAGGCGAAAACTTTAATAAAAACTGAATTTTTATTCGAAATAATACGTCTAACACATTTTGCGATTTCTTCCCAAGCATTATTCTTTTTGTTTTTATGAAAATGCCACTTATCGCTGGGATCCCATAAAAGTCTTTGTTTTTGATATTTTAGTATCAGAAGAAGAACATCCTCTTTATTTAAATTTATCTTTTACAAAATATAAAATACTTGGCGAAAAAATATAAACAAATCCAGACTAACAAAATAGTATGCAACGCATAAGATCACACACGTTTTGAGCACGAACGCACGACATACAACGTAAAATTGAACGTCGGTAGAACGTGAAATTTGCGCCGCAAATATTTGCGCCGAATTCTAGATTCAACATACAACACATTTATTTACTAATGTGGACGCGGCTTTATGTGCACAAAAATATTCTACCCTACACAAACACATCATCATAATGATACGGGCATCCGATAAGAGATTTGCCCAGATGATAACCCATGTTTCTTTTACACGTGAAGCACAAACCAGAATACATACATAATTTTCTATACTTTTATTTTTCTTTTTTTAAAAACCCGTACCAAATATGGCCATAAATTAGCAAAAATGTTGTATTCGAGCAGCGATAAGGTGGTTAACATATTTGTTGTTTCACAGCTACCCTAAGATTTCTGTCAGAGATAGGGCGAGAGATTTGTGTTGATTTGTTATCTTGGTTGTGTTGTGAACTACCTATATGTGTGTGTTATGAATTTAATTTTTCAGTAAGGATATGTCATTTATATCATACCAGAAAAAATGTAAATTTTAGTCTGTATTATTTAGGGCTTACTTTTAAAACCATTTATAAACATTTAAAAATTAAGCCAGTTTATAACCTAAAAATATAGTAAAAATGACAATCAAACCAATGTTTTATTTCTTTAAATCTAATTTGCCGACTTTTTTTTAACGAATGTTTACTGTTTATAGCTGCATTTTAAATTTTATTTTAAAAAGTAAAATTTAAGAATGGTGCGAAATTGCTTTACTTCGGTACATGCAAAACAATACAGTGTGGGCCAAATTACCCTTGCACACTTTTTAACTAATTATTTATTTTTCTGTTGCCCCAAACTTTTTATTTTTGAGGGGCTAATAGGTAGATATGTTTTCTCTACGTTTGACAATTTTGGTCAAATAGATTTAAATAGGACTGGACTTACGGGACTATTTCCAAAATAAGCATTAAACTTCGTTGCAAAAAAAAATAATTTCATCTATAATTGGGCAAATATGTTTATTTTTAATTAATTTACTGTTTAGTTAGGTCAGCATCCAACTCAGTTACCATAGTAACCTCACATTTTTGATTTTCAAAGGACACTAAAAAAGGTCTTTGCAAAAATCGAGAGAAATGCATGCTTTATGGGGAGCATTATTTATAAAAAATAATTATATTTTCTAAATCCTTAAATCGTTGACAAATTCGCTTCTGGTAAATCATTTATTATAGTTTGTCTCTAAGAAAAAACGTGTTAGCTTAATTGTAGCTAAATCAGATTTCTTTTGCAAACTCAATAATAAACGTTTATAAAAATAACTTAACCTCTGATTGTAATCCAATTTATCAACAGCAATGCTTTTGATCATTAGCTTTTGAATTACACGAATCATTCTTTACATTAACAACGATAAAACATAAATTCCAGCTTCAATTAGTGATGCAATTACATCTCTGTGGCAAGTCTCACTTCTCAATGAAATTATGATATCAGAACAGGGCATACATTCAAAGAAATATGACCGCAGAAAACCGGGAAGAATTTATAACATTGACTCGATTCTGCACAAATCGGTACGAGGTATAATAGGATTTTGTGCGATGTACAATACTTGAACTGTTCTCTGTAATCGATTTATTGAGGAATAATTTATTTTATTGTATTTCATTTACGCAGTCATCTTACCATGGGATCAACATGGCGTACCGTGCGTCGATATGTGGACAAAAATGCCGAAATTAATATTTTCATAATAACCCTAAAGGCCTGCATATTTACTCACAGACATAGACAAGAATGAGACGAGTAACTGGTCCTAACTATTTGTCCATTTTATTTATCTCTTTCTGGTTTAACGCAAGTTCCAATAAATATGTCTTTGTCTTTCATCATGGCAGGCTATCGTAGATGGAGCAATCATCGCTTTGGCCTGGTTGCCAAGTTGTTTACAGTTTCTGCATGTAGACTTTAATGTCCTTTTTTGGCTCACATCTAATTAAGAGAAAGAAAATATACCATGAATCGAATATTTTTAACTTGACAACGTTGCCGCAGGCAGTCATGCCGAAATGTTATTCGATATTTGTGTTTGATATTTTTCAATGGCCGATTTGTTTGGACAGTTTGTTTACATTTTCTGTGATTTATTGTGTGTTTCGTGGTTTTTACCTTTAATTGGACTTTGAATATTGACTTTTATTAGTGATCACAGTGTATATATTAAATATGTGCTTTTCAACAGATAATTTAAGGTAATATTGACATGGTTATCTGTAAGAAAAAATCTTTATAAAAACCAAATAAATGACATTTTTAATTAGGTGTGTGTAATTATTGAACTAAACCCCAATATTTTATATTATTAGGAAACAAAAACAAGTACCTAACATTAAGGGCAAAAATAGCACAGCTATATAATTTGAATTTGGCAGGCAAATGATAAAGTCGACTCACGCGCCATCTGCGTTTACCTTCCTTGAAGACAGACAAGAAAGGCCCAGCAGCTATCTCTCTCTCGGATAATTTATTTACATTTAGTTGCTCGTCTCATTGTTGTCTCTGTCACAGATATCCAGATAATACCAAAACAACTCGTTTCCTTCTTTTGCGACGTTGCCAATTGGGTAAGAAAAAAACAAATTTTGTTTATTTTTTTTTAGAGAAAGTTAATTCATAAATATCATGTATTGATTTATTTCACGGTATCTATATTGATAATTTTAAATACTTAAGGTACAAAATTAATTGATTTTTATGGCTAAAAAGAAATAAGTTTAGAATGTTTTTTTCTCCGAAACGGCTGATTGTTAAACATATGTAGTAAGGAACTTTTTTGCTTACAATAATGCAAGGAATCATATTTTATAGTTACGAATATTATGTCCCTAACACCCTGTATAATATACAGAGTTTCCAATTTTAATTACCATCCGAACATCAATGTCTGTTATGACCAAAAGTGCCAGAACTGTGTATCCCTTATACTAACCACACAATGGTTTCTGCGACCTAATTTTGTGGCCAAAATCCATTTTTTAAATTGATAAAAAAGTAAAGTGGAAAGCAGATACATCATTCTTTAGATAAATAGTGTGTTTATTCTTGATTTGTTCTTTTTTCTTGGGATACAGGAAGCTGAATTTAGTACCTCTCACATATTAATCAGTAGCCGTAAATAAATCGTTAAGTGAGGCCAAAGTTGTTAGTGTGGTGCTAATCTGTTTAATCATATTTTTAAAGAAAATATTTTTTCATTAACTACTAAGTATGTTTTTAAAAAACTATGTAGTTAATAGAATTACGTAATTCTGTCCGTTTCAAATAAAATTAGTTTGCTTATTGGCTCATTTACTAATAATTTTTAAAAATATTTAATTTTTGGAAGGTTCAGAAAAGAAGGCTGCATTTGGCGGCAATATATTTCACATTATTTTGTTAAGTCTTTATTTGTGATTATTATTTTACATTCTTTACTTGCGATTACTTGCTACCCTGAAAAAAATTTATATTTTTTACAGATATGCACTATTTTAACACCTTTTAGAATTGTGGTTGTAGGAACGCAATAAAAACGAAAAGTTTTAAAAAATATTTGATTACCCAAATCGAAAGAGCAAAATAACATTAACTCATTTAATGAACCAGATGTCTGACAAAAATTTGTCGCCTCTGCCCCAATTTTGTAGAAAGATGGTGCCAAGCAGCACAAAACAAGGAGTATGTTCAAAATAAAAATTCTGCTTGGTTGGAAAAACAGATTGTTATTGTATTTGATTCATCTACACCGTCGTTAGCATCAGTTTAAAAGAAGTGTATGAAAGTCTTTGCCAGCTAGCAAAAATCATAAAAATTCTAAGCTTCCTAAAAAAGAAACTTAAAATACCCTGTCGAAGAAAGCGTTGAAGCTTATTTTAGAATTAGAATCAAATTTAAACAAGCAGCAATACCATAATATTTGATATGATGATATTTCATACAACTGTAATATACAGGGTGCCCGGTAATTATTAATTTACCGAGAAATCATAGATTCCTTATGCCAAATTATTAACATCTAACCAAAGACCTATATCTAAAAGTTGGTAATAACAAAAACATAGGACATCAAAGTGAAAAAATATATTTTAATTTATTTCGATGAGTGTTGTATACGTTTTAAATATTGTAATAAAAGAGGGTATCTAAGAGTTTTTTGACATTAGCTTTGAGGATGAAGTATTAGGTAACTTTTTGTGGAAGCAAAGGGCGATACCTACACTACTTGGAATTTCTCTAGAAAGTAGTAAGCTTTTGTGCTACCCGGTATGCACCCTCTAAGTATACCAATTTAGTATCCTATACTTTGGACACAAACAAGGTGTACTCTATAAGAATCGCTATAAGCAACAGTTTCAGAAATATTTGCCCTAACATTGTTTAGTACAACCGAAACTACAACTGTCACATCATATACGAATGGGTCGGACTTTTTGGCAAATATCTTGAAAACGGTTGCTCAGAGCCATTATTATAAAGTATGCCTTTTTTGTGTAAAAATCATATCAGATCAAATATATTGTATTGTATTGTATTGTATTGTATATAGATCAAAGTATTGTAGGTAGCGCCCTCTAGCTTATTCAAAAAAAAAAATTATCAAATTTAAATAGTTCATGTCAAAAAACCTTTAAATAAAAAGTTTAATCAAAATATTTGAAAAGTATGAAAAATTATCCAAATAAATTGATTTTCTTTTTCCCTTTGATACCTTGTATATTGTGTAAAGGTGAAAGTTGAGTTTTTATTTTATTTATTATTATTGGTTTAGAAAAAACCAATTTTTACTAATAAGTTAAACGCATTTATTAATTTTGGCCAAAAAATAGGGTCCCAGAAACCATAGTGCAATGTGGTCAAATTTTCAAAATTATCCTACTTTTCAAGAAATTGTTCGTCGTAAGACACGTACCACAATACGTGTTATATTATTCCGGAAGAAATGAAAGGACTGAAATAACTAAAAAAATACAAGCAATTCAAATAACTCTAGGCAAATACATTGTAGTGCATGGTGTAGTAAATCTATTTGTGCGAGAAAATTTCAAAAGAATAGACATTTTAATAAATCTATTTCACTGCCTAGTGTTCTTAGAAGCCGAATAAGTGCAAAAGGCTTATTACTCAAGCGTATAATATAAACTTATTGTAGAACACCGAACGTGTACATGAATAATGCCCATCGTACCATGTAATTAAAAACAAAATGCACGCATGGTACCATCGACCACGTTCGTATGGATCGGTACCATTCTATCAGTAGCGTCGCGATGAATGGTTTAATAATAAATAGATAAAACAGCATATTGCTATGTTAGAAGTAAATATGATACTTTTTATGGCCAATTTTTAAGTTCCCAAGCAGCAAGCTGACGTCATTATGACGTCATTTTTAAGTCATTTTGGTCATAGGACGTCATCAGACCAAAATTATGACGTCATTTTAATGACGTGTTTTTGACGTCGTTGAAGTGACGTCTTTTCGACGTCATTTTTCGACATACTAGCTTATAAAAATGTAATGACGTCTAGTTTAGAAAACCCGCCAGAAAAATTTTGTGACATTATATGATTTGTGTCAAAATCCAACCGAAATATCATATGACGAAAAATAACACTAATAATTTTACAAAATTGAAATAGGAAAAAACTCTACCGATAGATGGTACTATGGACAATAAACTACCACGCTTATTCAACATCTTCGCTTTTTATTGCCTAAACCGTACCAATGGGACTAAAATATTTCGAGACTGGTCTGCGGTTGGTGATCTCAATTAGCTTTGAAAGAAATATCTTCGGCTAGTGTAAAAATCTGCATCTCCAGGTTGGACAGTGTCCCCAGAGATGCGAACTTGCAGTGCAAGAAAATTGCAAGCAGTAAGGAGTTTTTCCGATTTCAATTTTAAATAAAATGTATCATTTTAGCTTTTAAAAAAGAGTATATGCATCAATTTTTCGTCATCTTAAAGACGTCATTATGACGTCAATAACGGGACGTCATTTGTCTGTGACTTAGGGAGGTCAATTTAACGTCATATTGTTGTCATCTTATGACGTCTTTGCTGACCAAATGTGACCAAAAATGACTAAAAGAGACGTCAATAAGACGTCAGCCCATTATTTAAAAAAAAATATTATATTTGAATCTAAAGAATTTTGCAAGACATATTTTAATTTGTAAGCTATTTTTGGTAAATTATTGCCTTTCCAGTAAATTACTGTTTGAAAAGATTTGTATTATTGTAATATACAATGGCTTGTTAAAAAATATAAACATTACATAGTTAAAAAATCATTAATACCGCGGATAGTTGTCAAAGTAATGTAAAATTGTTGTTTGTAATTTTTTGTTAAGGTGTTTTTTATTAAATATATGCTGCGCACTCAACCAGCGCGGGCCATTTTACGTAGATTTCATTTATAGAGTGTTGGTACTTTTTCCAGGTCGATGCTAGGTGCAAACTGTAACATTTGTCCTACGTCCAGTTCCGACAGGTTTAGTGATTTAAATTTAATTTTGTAGGTTCCAAATATGTCTTATCGTAGACCTTTTACACTCCTGCAGTCCATGATCACGTAATAAGGGGTTTTATCACCATTTTCGCAAGACCTACAGATGTTATCCGCTACCAGATCCAATCCGGCTAGGTGCTTTTTAGTATACCACTGTCAGGATATCAGACCTGTAATAGTTCTGAGTCTTACTCATGCTTAGTATTCTAGCTGCAAGGTTCTGAGATGGTAAATTAAGTATTGCCCTGATCTCTGCTGGTGCAGGACGGCGTGGTACCCCCAGATAAGGTGGGTGCGTCCAACAAGCCTATTTTTGCCTGGGTCAGAACACTAGGGCCACAAAGACAATAAGGAAGCTAATAAATTGGCAAAGAAGGGGGCTGGCAGAACAATGGTAGATTTTGAGCCCTACTATGGTATTCCGTCATGCCAAGTAAGGTCATCTATTGGATCATGGATCATAAGGGAATCCCAAGACTGGTAGATAAGAACACCAGGACAGCGCCCAGCAAAAATATTCATTAAGGCATACTCGCCAACTAATAGGCCATTGCAGACTAAATAAACACTTGGAAACAATTGGCCTGGCAAAACACGTATTGTGCTACTGTGAAGCCCTTTGTCGACTGCGGTTTGCAAGGCTTGGTGAAAAAAAACCCTAAGCAGCAAGATTGGTAAAGCCAGTTTTAATCTTGTGGAGTCTTATTAAGAAGATCGGTTTGTATAGTGTGCCCCAAACTATGAACGGAGGACACACAATAAACCTGAGAAGTTTGCAGTGATAGAGGATATAAAAGACACTTTCTAATCTAATCAAATCCAATCTAATCTACCCGCTACCGCCAGTTTATATGCTGACTCGTTACTTTTAATACCAGTTTGTTAAGGTGTTGCTTACAATCAAAATGGAACGGTAAAAGTGATTTTGTGTTTTGGTTGGTTCTGGTTAGTAGCTAAAAGATAAAATATCACTTTTATCTTTACAGTTACGCTCAAAAATTATTATTTTATAACCTTAATTTTTTTTTACTTGCTAAGGAAAATAAATATATGTATATTAGATAATGTTATTTTCAACAAAGCCTAATAAATAAGCCTTACACAAGCTTTTCTAAATGAAAATAAGTACCTATTACTAATGTTTAAAAAGTAATAATTAGAGCCCAAGTTTAAGGTAGCGTAAGAATCCGGTTTAAAAAAAAATGCAAAGATTTTATAACATGTTTTGGACAATGCAGTGGTGCTATTATGAACTTTATACTACTTTACTTTTACCTCTAAACTACTACTATTAAAGGCTGGTTTACAGGTCTCCAATTTAACATAAAATTCGATCCACATGCAACAGCACGTGTACTTCGGCACCTATCATATTATTTACCGCAACTTTGCTTAACTTTGCCATATTGACAAAAAATAATTTTAACTTGGCAAGCAAGGACTTAATTTTTTAATAAAAGTATTCTATGCGATAAAATAAACAAGTTTTTGATGCTCAGTTACGCTGCTCCCCCTACCACGCCGCCTCCTCCAGTGAGCAAAAGCATGGCAAAAGCTGGCGCAATATGGTGAAAGCCAGCTCACGCTTAAAAAGCTGTTACCATAGATAACCTACATTTAGATCCGTAGTGGCAAGAAGCATGTTTCGGATTTTTACGACCTCGCGCAGTAAACAAATGGACGGGTGGACGAAGATGCGCAATTCAAAGCCGTGGCAAAATACAAACTCCGGCACCCTCTAACCTCCGTTCGCGGTCTAACCGTGACGCTCATTAGTTACCGTACTTTGAACGGAAAAGCAGGACGGCGTCGACAAATTCTTTTCGATAATGCGGATAGTCTGTTTGGTGCCAGGCGTGCTCACCCTTAATTTGCTTGCGCACAAACCCGTTTTTCGCCCATAAAATGTACCGTTTGGTTCGCGCAGGTAATAATATTGGCAATCCATCGGGATCAGTGGATGGCACACCCATAGAACAAAGGATATTTTAATTTTTATTGGGTAAAGGGGAAGGAAAGCTGGCAATACATTAGCCCTAACTTCGAATAAAAATTAAAATATGTATTGTAGCCTGCGCTTGTCATGTTTCCCCTTACTAGGGGTGCCAGCGTAATAGAGCCTTTTGTCTAAGAGTGTCTACTCTTTCTACATCAGTGTCTCTGACCAAACAACACATGTTTTAAGAAGTTTCTAAGTTACTGAAAAAAATAATATTTTGCAATAACTTAGGTAAAATGTATACGTCCCAGGATTAACTATTTTATTATTTTTAAAAAGTACAAAATTTTTAGATAATTTGGAAACCAAAAGTTTTGTTTTCTTTCAATTAATAATAATAATAATAGTAATGCAATCATCTGATATCTTCTACGTCACTGTAAGTAATAACACAGTGAGATCTTTATGGAGCAGCGTCGATTCCCATGGACATTATATAGAAATTATGGTGTTTTTGCTTCAGTTTTTTAACGCCAGTCATAAAATTGCCCACACGAAGACAATATGGGATTTTCATTCACGCAGATCTAATTCCGTTCATTTAGTGGATGGCACATATATCTTTGTTTCTCAATTTTATTGGTTGGTTGCTCCATTGCAATTATATTTTTTCATTGTGGTATTTGGAATTTGTAATAAATAAATGAGAAGTTTAAAAAAATGTTAAGGGTTTTTATAAGTAATATATAAGAGTCACTTATATAAATTGTGTCAACTAGAAAAATACCAAGTTTTTAAAAAATTCGGCTAAAAACTTGCAAGGGCACGAAGCCCGATGGGAGAAGCTATTCTTAGCGATTCCTCTACTTCTATTTTTTTAATGAATTTAATTAAATTTTATTGTTAAATTTTAAATTTTACAAAATTTAAGCCGATTCCTACCGGAGGGTTTAACCTAGTACTTTTATATCCCGGTTAGAAAATCGCTAACTTTTATTATGTATCTATGGTTTACCCATAACTCGCATTTGCGTGTGTGTCATTTAATTTCACTAAAACTATGTTTTCCGATCCGTACCGTCCGTTCGATGCCGACGTATGTACGCGTACCTTAAAAACACAAACTAAACAGTTTTAACTTATTATTATTATTATAACACAAAAATTTCATGAAAAACTTTTATTGTGGATTTCTATCTTAATTGTGAGAAAAGACAGGTGATTTAACTAAATGTGTGATTTATCTATAAAATTTTAACAAATTTACACCTAAAAATACAGATTATACCTTAGAATAGGGCCGGGATAACCTATGCAATGAAGCCGCTCGGCTTTGTGCGCCCTGTCTTTTTACGTCTGGGTGATATCAGCCAGACGGGACCTACAGCTTAACGTGGGTTCCGAACCACGGTCCTGTGAGCGACAACTTAAGACCTCGTCCCCACCTAGGAGGCACTACGAAACCTACCAACTGAGTGGGGTCTGCATGTCTATGGTTGCACAGTGCACGGCAAAGTGTGTTTTGGCGCCTTAGTTCTTGCTGGCAATTAGCGTCGATACATTTTGCTTTTTGTCCGTCGGTTGTTAAGCTAACCACTAAATTTCTAACCTTGGCCATCAGGGATTCGAACCCGCCTCACGTCGGTTGTGCACTCAACGACCTAACGCTTTAACACGCTAGGCCAAGACCCGACAAAAAATAGCAATAGTGGTTTTGTGGGATGTAGGATAACAGTAAAAATTAACTTTGTGGACGCTCTCTACCATATTTTCCATATACCGAGCGCCCGACTGTTTTCTATATTAATATGAGTTTTCCCTTATTATTGTTTTAAAAATATTTTTTGGTCCGATATGATTTAAAAGCAGCAGCGGCTGGCGATAGCCAATTTTGTGGGTCAATCCGCACCATAGGTAAAAACTAATGTTTAAAATTTGATTTAGGCCTCTTATTATAGGTAATTTATACATTTTTAGTGAAATATGTTAAATAGTAAAACAAATAACGAGTAAAAGTGATGTTACAGACCATAATAATCAACAAATAAAGAGAGATATTTATATATTTTACAATGGTGCGGGTTAACCCACCAAATTTGCCATTATCAGCCGCTGCTGTTTAAAAGCGTGTTTTGTACTGTTTCTAAACTATATATATTTTTAAATTTTGGTTTAATATGCCATGAAGGCCTAGTTTTCAGTTTTATAAAACTATGTTTAAAAATCTTTGATACGACCTTGGCTGGAGCTATTTACCTAACTTAATTTAAATTAGGGATTATTTATTACAATAAAAATTGGTAATTCTTATAATAATTTTAAGAGTGTGTGGATACCTTTAGAAGATGAAATATATGATTGGGCATAAAATCGCAAACATTTAGAACGCCTGATTGCATAACGCATTTCAGTAATTGTGGAAATAAAGATCGAAAGATAAGAAAAATAGGCATAATAAATTAGGCTTTATTTGGAATTCTTTTACAGGGGTCTTAAAATAGTAAATCCTCTTTTTAATAAATTCATATTTATTCATTTATTTATTTATTTTTTATGGGTAAAACTAATAAAAGAGCTGAGGGGTATGTACGGATAAATTTAATATACAGTGTGTCTCAGAATAGATGTTACAAAAGGACAAATTAACAAAACATTTTTGAATTTTAAATTGACATTTTGGAAAAACTGGTTGCATGGTCCTAAACTAAGAAATACAAAATTTTAGTTTTTGAGAAAATTACCTAACTTATGTTTTTTTTGAGATTTTTAAAAATATATATTATTAAGTATTTTTGTTTCAAATTTTGCCAAAAATTATCATTTTTCTTAAATTGGGCTTTTTTCATAGAAGGCCATGAGAGAAAATGACAAAACATTTAAATTTTTAATATATATATTTTTTAATATTTAGCTACCCTACCTTGATATCCTATTAAAAATTAACTTTTATATTTTTAAGTTATTTTTAGCTTAAAAAATATGACTTCATTTTAGAAAAGCACTATTACCGAAAAAAAGGTATATTTACTAAACGAAAATTAAATGAATATGTTTTAGAAATAGCATATTTAAAATATCAAAAAACAAAAATTACAATAAATGTTTAAATTGAAGTGTTTTGTAATAGCTATATTTATTTTATTTGCATTTAGTTATTATTTTTTTATGTAATAGTCCTTTTCTATACTACTTATTTTTTTTTGAACTCATCTATTATTGTTATGCTATTTATTATTAGTATAATGCAAGTCGTCAGACTATTTAAAACAAAAATACGTATTTATTTTTTAAAGCTTAAGTAAGTTAATAAAAATAGGTTGAAAAAATAAAAGTTGATTTTTAATAAAATATCTAGTTAGAGAAGTTAAACTAGAAAAAAAAGAAAGTTAAAAATGATGTTTTGTATTTTCTGACATGGCCTTCTATAACAAAAGCCAAATTTATGAAAAATGCTAATTTTCAGCAAAAATACATAATGGTATATATTTTTAAAAGCTCAAAGCAGAGCTTAATAACTATTAATAAAAAATATTCCATAAGAAAAATCATAGGTTGGGTAATTTTTTCAAAAACTGTCAAAGTTAGAAAAAAACCAATTACACCACCATATTTAACGAAAAAACTACACAATTAACCTACCTAAAGTTTTTTTATAACTTTAATAGCAAACGAGTTAAAGAAAGTTGTAAAATTGGCAAAAACTAAAAATCACCCTATAGCTCCGAGATGGATCGCAATAGCCATGAACTGCTTTTACTACGGTTGTTTTCTTTAAAAAAGAGATTAAAAGTCCTATATAAGATTTTTGATATTTCTTACGGTTTTCGAGATATCCCGTAAAACCATCGAAAATGAAACACCCTGTAAATAAGAGTAATGGATTAGGTGGTTTGTTAAACCTTCATAACTTCGTTATTTTTGTTTTAATTAATCTCACATTTTTACACAGAATTCTTAAAATGTTATTAATTTTAAAAAATGTAAAAAGAAAAAATTTTATAACTTTTTCCTACGACCACTTGTGAAAATAGCAAATAGCACATTGGTTTCATGCATAGAAAATGCGTTATATCACACTAGTGTTGCAAAGTGCTTTACAGCACTAGTGTTGAAAAGTATTTTATACAACACTCATGTGATATATATTATGATGTCATTCTAAAGACTGCTATTGGTTTTGCAAGTGACATATTTATTGTAGTGACAGTAAACAAAACTTTTACTTACCTTAAACAGTAGAACCCAAATTAGCGAAAATCATCTTAATAACGTTAAGTTACTACACAGTATAAGCTGTCTTCTAATATTGAAAAGAGTTATAATAAAATTTCCGAAAAAATAAAAACATAAACAAAAATAGACATAACTACAAAAACAACTTTCACTGACTGCTCGCTAAGTGGCACAGTGTTGTCAGGTAAGTAGATCAAATTAAAAATCTCCCTCTTACCTTTGAGCACGCACTTCATAGAGGCAGCCTTGCCGCTTGACCGTTCGACCTAAAGCGCCAGAGAAAAAACTCCTATAGATCAAATTCCTTTCTCTCTGTATTCGTGTACTCAAACAACTAGTTAAATCTTTTTTTTAATCCCTTAATTAAACCTGAGGCAAATAAACACTTTATGAATCCACTTTCTTTTATCCATTCATAAATAGAATCAGACCCTTCCGACGTTGCCAAATGCTTTCCATATTTTGCATGGTATAACTGACGTTTAGTAGTCGTTTTTTCTTACTTTTAGGACTTCTCGTTATGCATTTACAATTTTCATATTATTTATATTTTTTCTTAAAAATATGAGAAAAAATGTAATTTTTACTTAATTTTACATGTGATGTTCAGTTTCATTAACTCGTTTTACCAATTTTACCCCACCCAGCACCCCTTTTCACTCCCCGGTCCCGTAAGTTTGTTTACAGATATTTTTTCAAAAACGCAATATTTTGGATATGCGCCACTTACGTTTTATTTTAAAGAGTGTCTAAAATATTTAAGTATCAATAATTTTTAAAAACCCTTAAAATACCAGAAAACCGTATTAAACTATTACCGTTATTACCTAACCAAACCATACAATTTTTATTAAGTGAGGGCCTTTTTAATTTCCAAAATGATATAAGTTATTTATAATGCTTCTAGGTGGGTAATTTTCGATGTAAATATATAGTCAAAACACTAGAATATAGCAGTGAGGAAAAGTACATATCACACTAGTGTTACAAAGTAAAAATCGCCCTAGTGTTGCAAAGTTCTCAATTGTTTTTTATTTTTTCTGTAAAGACAAATTTTTTGTTTTTTTAGTGAATAATTTGTGGTCGTAGGAAAAATAGTGTACAGTACTCGTGTGAAAATGACTTTCTTACACTCGTGTGAAATTAGTTATTTTCCACACTTGTAATGTAATATACTATACTTTTCCCTTAATAGTAATATCTACCTTTGCAGGCAACCTCGTAATCTTTCCTAAGCTTACGGAACAAATTATGACTAAACATTACCCACTAAACAATATCGACCAACTCTAATTACTTTTGACATTTAATATCGATTTCGTCGTGTCGATCTCGATCTGATTACATCGATAAAAATCAAGATTTATTGGCGTACAAGAGAATAAGTTAGTGATTTTGTTTATTCATTGTTAATGCAATGAATTTTATGAATTGTCATGACTTGAAACAACATATTTTTAGCTGCAGAGTAACTTTTAAAAGAAAGTAGAATAAAAAACGATTGTGAGAAATAATTTATAAAATATATATTATTACCAAATGACTGTAAATAATTTAGTTAAATGATCTAAGTCAAAATTTTGAAAAATTGTACGTCTCGGAATTTATGTTAAATGGAAATATAGTTCTGGTTCAAAAATATTATTTATTCAAGTTAAATAATTTAAATTCCTTGGAAGTAATTAATTTTATTTAGGTTGTGTAACCTAAATAAAAATAGTTATTTCATGTTCAAATAATTTAATAATAAATTATTTTCATTAAAGATATATTTTTAAATCTCTAATTGTTTTAATATTTACAAGGAATTACAAAATGTTATTAGGTTTGTTCGTAGAGCAGTCAGAAACTATCAGAAACCTTTAGACGCAAGCGCATTTGGTTAAAAGTGTTCGTAGAGAGGAAATCCCAAACTGGTGATTAAAAATCCATCCCCTGTTCGCAGACCTCCAATTTTTCGTTGTGAACTTATAGTTTCCAATTGTCAAAATAATCCGCTGATTTTGTAGAAATTTTTAGTTAGAGACACGCGCAATGACCATTACTGTTCATTTGATTTTTAAGCAACTTCAAAAACGTGAAGGTTCTCAATTTGCCGCGTATGTTTTTTTGTGTTTCTGTTACGCGATTACCCTGGCGTTTGTAGGCCGATTTTAAAAATTATTTTTTTATTTGAAAGGGTGCACTTCTGCGTTGGTCGCATAGAAAAACAAATTTAGGATCGCGAGAAAGAAAGGTACTAGACTTATTTTTTCGGCAAAGCTGACTCTAGTCGGCATATGCTCATATAAATAGGCATATGTCCGGGAGTGCGTTCATAAATAAAATGTAAAGTAATCCTCGTACTCTGTAATTGGATCAAAATGACATTTGAAATGTATTACATTGTAAAAACAATTTTTGAACGCTACTCAGGAAATGAAATGTAAATGTCCCTTGTAACCTGGCATGCAACGGAAAATAATTAAAAATGTTTATTTATTTATTTATAAACTAATATAAATTACAATTTTAATATACTATAAATAAATTTATAAACAAATCAATACTTAAGAATGCACATTTTAAAAAACCTGAATGTTTGTGTTTGTATAAAGATATTTTTATTTTGAATTTGAAAAAGTTTGCAGGTATTTCGTGGTTTGCAGAAAAGTTAGTAGCTAAATAAAAAGAGCCTAAAAATGAACAACCATAGTAGCATCAGCAAAATATTTTATGTTTCTTTTTAAAACCTCTTAAATCTAAAAATAAAAAAAATCGTTTGTTTCCTATTCTTTTAAGAGACAAATATGAAATGCGCAAAATCGGTAAATTGTTACCGCGCTCGTGAGCACGATAAAGAATGTAATACAGAGTTACATTTCCAGCCTATTTTTGAACGCTGTAAGACGGAAAGCAGTGTAATAAATAATACATTTAGGAACGACCTCTGTAAAAGAAATGTAAGACATGTGTACTTTGTAATGATTTATGAACGTAACCCGGATTATAAAAAAAAAAAAGAAGAGATCAGGGGAGCATTCAAAATTGACAACCTTGGGGTAAAATTTACACTTTTTACCGACCAAAAGGAGGAGGTTCACAATTCGTCGAGTATGTTTACTTTTTGTGTGTATGTTACGCGATTACTCTGGTGTTTGTGGAACGATTTTAAAAATTCTTTTTTATTTGAAAGAGTGCACTTTTACGGTGGTCTCATAAAAAAATAAAGTAAGGATCGCGAGAGGGAAAGGTACAAGACCTATTTTTTGCTCTGCCATACGTAGGAAAGATCACGGGAGCATTTAAAATCGACAACCTTGGGGTAAAATTAACCCTTTTCACCGACAAGTGGATAGCTGCAGCTCCGTGTGTACCGATTTGTTGCAGCCCCGCGTGTATCGATTTATGCTCAACGGAAAAGTACCTTTGTTTTTAACAATATCGATTTTTTATTATTTTTAATTAAAAATGAGTTGCAAATATGCAAACTTGTTACAATTGAATATTTGTAAGTAATTTTTAATTCTAAATAACTTTTTCTTATAAAAACATAATATTGTTAAAAATAAAGGTACTTTTCCCTTAAGCAAAATTCACATTTTTCAACATACCTCGTATACCACTGCAAATAATTAATATTTGATGATTGCATATGAGGTTTTAGACCATGCAGAACTTTTTAAAACAAATAACTTTTTTCGTAAAATCAATAATAAAAAAGTTTCCCATATGGTGCGAACTTAAGTAGACACGCTGTATATCCTTTACCATAATTTTTAGGCAACCCTGTGGCAATACCCCAAGAAACGGCCATTACTGTAGGTCGAGAGAGCGACTTTTGCTGAAAATATAGTGGACCGACGAGGATAGCAACGAGCAAACAGCGCGACATCGCGCTTATGGTCTAAGATCCGGCATTAAGAAAATATACCCTCATCTGTTAATAAAATAAAATAATATTTCCTAGGCAGATTTTAATGTAGTGAATGCATGGGAACAACATCTGCCAGCATAGGTCTGCTACAATTAATAATAATTAATTAATTAATAGTTAACTTATCTATAATTGTTACCTTTACATGTTAATTGCCTAAACCAATGATCAGCGGTGAAATAGCTTAGTTGGTTAGGTAGCAGCCCGATTTTATTCAATTAAATATGGTAAACATAATTTTGCTAATAGAATAAAAAATAGAATATAAAAATGTTACCCAGTGCGGGATACAAACCCAGAGTGTCGACAAGGCATGCACTGCTAAATGCTGCTACCTAACCAACTAGGCTATTTTACCGCTGATTATTGGTTTATGCAATTAACATGTAAAGGTATCAATTATAAATAAATAAACTATTAATTAATTAATTATTATTAATTTTAGCCGACCTATGCAGGCAGATTTTGTTGACTTGCATTCACTACATTAAAATCTGCCTAGAAAATATTATTTCATTTAATTAACAGATGAGGGTATATTTTCTTAATGTCGG